>JAOEGS010007249.1:0-24168 GCA_025447755.1 Corythornis vintsioides | reverse complement strand
AGCAGGCTGTGCTGCCATCCAGAGAGACCTGGACAGACTGGAGAGCTGGGCAGGGAGAAATTTAATGAAATTTAACATCAGCAAGTGTAAGGTGCTGCATCTGGGGAAGAACAACCCCAAGGATCAGTACAGGTTGAGGGTTGATCTGTTGAGAGAGCAGCTCTGGAGAAAGAGACCTGGGGGGTCCTGGTGGACAGGGGGATGACCATGAGCCCACAATGCACCCTTGCAGCCAAAAGAGCCAATGGCATCCTGGGATGCATTAGAAGAAGTGTGGCCAGCAGGAAAGGGAGGTTCTTCTCCCCCTCTACTCTGCACTGGTGAGACCCCCACCTCGAGCACTGTGTCCAGTTTTGGGCACTGCAGTTCAAGATAGAGATTTAGTGGAGAGAATCCAGTGCAGGGCCACCAAGATGATTAAGGGAGTGGAGCATCTCCCTTATGAGGAGAGGTTGAGAGAGCTGGGGCTCTTTAGCCTGGAGGAGACTGAGGGGAGAACCTCATCAATGTCTAGAAATATGTTAAGGGCAAGTGTAGGGAAGACAGAGCCAGACTCTTCCCAATGCCATCCAATGTCAGGACAAGAGGCAATGTGTGTAAGTTGGAGCACAAGAGGTTTAGGGTCAATACAAGGAAAAACTTGTGAGGGTGACAGAGCTCTGGAACGGGCTGCCCAAGGAAGTTGTGGAGTGTCCTTCTCTGGAGACACTTAAGACCTGCCTGGATGTGTTCCTGGGTGACTTGGTCTAGGTGATCCTGCTGTGGCAGGGGGGCTGGACTAGATGATCTTCTAGGTCCCTTCCAATCCCTAACATTCTGTGATTCTGTGAAACATAGCAGAAAGGACCTGTCTCCGACCAACCTTAAAACAAGGATGTAGACTGTTAACAATAAAAGCAAATTCCTTCTGCAGATCTGTACAATTTCCAGTTTCCAGCCAAGTAAGCACATAGCAATGCAGTACGCTGGGATACTACAAGCCATGTCGTATGTACCTGTTGGCTCCTCCCTCAATAGAGAAAACAGTAAAAGTGCCAAATGTCTTTGTTAACTCCTCAGTGACACCTAGCATCAGTACACTTGTAGTTAATCACAGTTAGAAGCAAAAAAAAAAAAAAAAACACAAACCAAAAACAATCCTCAGACTTCTGTGGCCACAAGTACTTCTCTGTGTCCAGACCTAACCAATCAAATACAATCCACTATTTTAAGATCTGTTTCAGTGTCTTCAGTGAGTCTATTCCTACAGCAACTTTTGCAGAGATCAGATGAGTAAAAAGAACTCTACCTAAACAGAAATATCAAGGTATTAGACCAACACAATATCAACTATGAAACATTTTTTCCGCCTTTAAAGCAGCAAAAAATTATAAATACTCCATGCACAGAAAACACTATCTACTACGAAGTATACAGTCAACCCCCAACCAAGTGATGTGAAACAAGAATCTTTTAATCAATCAACACAAGAGACCAAGGAAACACTCTCTCCAGTATTATTTTAGATCACATTAAAACTTATATTATTCTATGGTGTTTGGGAATCATGAAGTATCTGTCAATCAAAAAGGAACAAGGGGTTATGTGCCATGTAGTACATGACTGTGAAATCAGGAATAGTTACTCAGATAAAAGGAGGTAGGGGAGAACACGTAAAAATATCACTCAAATGGTGTTGTGTTTTATAAGCCTTTTGAAAATGCTCGTTATTTTCCAGCACTGTACCTTTTAGCCGCTTTTTAGGCTTGAACGGACAAAATGTTTGTGTGGAAAAAACTTGTCAGCAATTAGATCACCGCAGATTTCCATGGAAGAATTAATTTTATCTGAGTATAATTAGATTCAGGTTCTCCTTTCTATCTCATCCAGAACAGACAATAGTAATATCCTAAAGATATATAATAACATTGTAAACATTAGCTGCAGTGGTATGGCAAGTTCTGCTACGAATCTGATGCTCCTGACTTGCTTTTAGTATGGAATATCAAACATATCTGTAGGTGCATGGTTATTAAATCATGTATTTTTTCCCACATATAGGGTGGTGAAAGACCTTAGCAGACATCCCAACTCCCCAGAAGTCAACACAGCACCAAATTCTCCGCAAGTGATTGCTGCTATATAAAAACAGCATTTCTTCAGAACACCACCACCAGATCTGGCTTTCTACTGCCATAAAATAAACTAAGAATTTCCTATTTCTTTAGGACACATAAGAAGGCCTGAAGACTTTATTTTCCTTTTGACATAGCATCTGTAATACAAGCAAGCATGTTAGGTACTCACATAACATACAGCTTTACACCTGGACATTTTATGATACAGATATAGTTCCAGAAACTAAGGGAAAAACGGATAAGTCTTAATCCAGATGTTTGGTAACACGATGCTTCTTATAATAGAGGGTGGCACTTGGTAAACCCCAGCATTTTCAAAACTTGAAAATCTAAACTTCAAGTAAGCAATGACTTACAGCAGGAAGTTCACCCTGTCAGGGCTTACAGAAGAGATTAATCAATTAACTTGTCACAAACTGAAGTAACTCTCAAACAGCTCTCATCACTAACTTTTAAGAAACAAGTGTCTTTGAGCAGTATCAGAAGAAATCTGTCTACATTTAATTCTGTATACTGAAACTCTCATGCTTTTTTCAAGGTGGGGGTAAATTAAACCACTTTTCATAACTACAGGCCAATTCAATATTAATCAGTAACAGATATATATACTGTAAGTTGTTTGTTGTTTTTAAAGCAACAAACTTCAAATTTCTGGAGTAACAGTACAGTATGTTAAAATAACCAGTCAGACTTCATTCAAATGAATTAGACAACTTTTACTAAATGAAAAAACCTACATTTAAAATACGCATTTAAAACAAAATGGAATTAGAAGAGAGACTTAAATCCATTTTAAGGAACTTGCTCACTGTGTCAGAAATCAATATACCTCTGGCATTATATAATGTGCCAGTTCATAAAACTAAGTTACCAGAATCCTCAATTTAACATTTTCAAAGACAATACTGAAGTTAAGAGTTTTACATCCACTGATGCACATTCAGAATGATGTAAATCTGAAGCCTTCTCCCAAAGAATCTTATAAATTTGACAATATTCAGTAAAAGCTTTCTTAGCTATATCCAGTAAGTACTGCATCCTAAAGCATCACAAATCTGCACCTTTCATTTATCCTATTCTAAGTTTTGTATCTTGCCTTTTGTCAATGTTAACTCTTGAGAGGAAAGAACTGAAAAGAAATACTGCATAACTCTTGATCACGTACAGAAATTATTGCTACTATAGTACACTACAAAGCAGAAGTCTACACAATAGTATATGAAATCTGATCATGAAAATCCAAAGGATATAATCTTTAGTGACATAAGCCTTATAATAATGTTGGACATTCTTTCAGTTCACCACTTGTCAGTTAGCCTACTGTCCATGGATTAACCTACATTTAAACACACCCTCTTATGAAAAAGAATGTCAGCTTTCAAAGGCTTAGCAAATAAGGATCTTCATGTTCTGTGGAACTATGCAAGATGAATTTTGATGCAGGTAAGGAATTACCTGGAAGCTAAGCATGCCAAAGGTGTTTCATGCTAATAAAACTAAAGCCAAGGTACCACATAATCAAGTTACCAACTGATAGGCAATACCATTTTTGTACTAAGTTAAATGAAGTGCCATAGCATTGTGCAATGACAATAAATTTAAAATAGTGTAGTGCACAAATTAATTGTGTGTCTGTTTAAGTTAAAAGGACAAGACAGGTTTCTCTGTCATAGTCTGTGGGCTGTCAAGCTGTCCAGTCTGGGCATTTTGGATTTAGCTTGCTTTTTAATCACTAACCTAATATAAACTTTGCATTTAAATGGGGCATATATTTGGGCGGCATTATTATGAACAACGGGGGCCTAGGGGGAGGATAAGAGAACAGTGACTGTTCAAAAAAGCCCCTTTGTTATTTCAATTTCAAAGAGCCTGGAAATAAGACTAGATACCATATTTGCTTCATTCTATCTACAAAACAACCAAAGTAAAAGCAATCAAGCAACAATAAGACCACATTACACAAATGGAACATCATGCTCTCTCATCTGGCTTAACTATTACATCAACTTTTAACTGGGATGTTGGTCAACTTTAAAACCGTGGTAAATGTGAATATGTAGTTGCAATAGTTTTTTCCTAGTTTTTTTTTTTTTTTTTATTCTATGCTGGATATTAGAACTTGGAGCTATACTTGTTACAATACAGTGTCGCACATCCTTCTATTAGAAAAAATTAATAAAGATCCTTTACCCGTCTCTTTAAGTTAAATGTGTGACATCATAAAGGGTGTCAAATGGCTGGATGGTTTTACAGTGCACACTTATTATATACTGTAATATGGGGTTTTGTCCTTGATAGATCTGATGGTGTTTCTACATTATTCCTTTCTTCACCTCTTCTTCGGTGGATTAGCTGTGCGAGGTGGAGTGACTGGACGCCCAGAATTCAGTCCACCATACTGGTACTTGGCTTTCTTTTCAGATGGTTTCAATATCTTAGAGAAAATAAAGAAGTTCTTTTAAGTAAGGGACAACTAAGAACATTGTCAACACTTAAGCCAATGTGAAATCTCATTCAGCAGAACAAAAGGGGTGGTGGAAAAAAAACCAACCAACCAACCAATCACACCACTGTCCTACAAATTTCTTAAGCACACATACAGCAATACTACTATTTCTAAATCCTTCTAGTTCTACTACTACACTGGTATGGGAAGGGTAAAAGGGCTGAAAACATGTCCAAGCAGGAGCAGAGATTACAATATGATCTGAGTAACCACATTAAATGGGTCCCAATGGCGCATTAGTCTGCATCACATCACACTCCAATCACTAGGTGTGACTAAGAGATATAATCCAATAAAACTTTGAAATGAACATCTGAATATAGAGGAAATATGCAGGAGTTCTGAAAACAGCAAATCCCAGAGCTCCTTGGAGCACAATTGCTTTGCCATTCTAATTTTCCACAAACACCAGCCTGCTGTGCAGTCCTTGCTGTAACTCAAGTATATTACCCTAGACTAATCAAAGACACATCCACAATCAGAGTAAGTCAGTCCATGTAGCCTAACACCTAAAGTATTACTTCATGTAAAATATCATACCTGAAAGGAACACATCAGAGTTTCATCCACACTCATCATGCCCCCTGCATTGTCAAACTCTCCACAATAATTTGGAGCTGAGAACAGGGTGACCAACTGCCGTTTAGCAAAGAATTCATATCCATCTTCAACCACCTGTGAATACCAGAGAAAACAATAAACTTGGAAGAAAAAAGTCAGTTGTGAAGCAAACAGGACTTCCATTCAGGAGATAAGAATTCATCAAAAATGTATTATGTCTTGACTTTTAGACAGGTTCAGTCTTTGTCTTACCTGGACAGTGAAAACCAAATCAGGTAGCTTAACCTGTCTGTCACTTCCAGTGTTAAATATGCATTAGCTTGATTGTTTAACGTTTTCATACCTGAAGTCTGATTATGTACTGCCAGTTTAATGATTACTAGCATTTTGTTTTATAAAGAGAATTTGGATGTTTTACCTATTAGTTTGAACACATAAGGTCTAGATACCATCTTCATTGAAACTGCAACCATTGAGTTTCACTTAACACCAGTGATTGTACAAACCCCAAGCGTAGATTTTTTTAAAACCTAAAGTTAAAATTTAAAATTAGAACTTAAAATAGTGCAAGTAGTATGATGCATCAGCTGAAGAGGTTCCTTCTACCCTGAAGCAGAAGCCTCACACTGCAACATTGTGAAACATGTATCAACTGCTCACTTCAGCCCAATCACCAAGGTCTTCTTTAAGATGTCAAAGTATTTTATAAAGAGCTGAAGTCACTACATGAACACAGGAAATTTGTAGCAATTTTGATCAGCAGTTTAGAATCTTACTATCCTTTCCACACACTGACTAATGATCTCTAATGCTTTACTGGTAAAATTGCAAAGAAATACTTAAGTGTTCTGATAGTATACTCAAGCCTAACAGTGACAGAGAGTAACATAACTATTTTTGTTTCACAGCAGGAGAAATCTTTTTGAATTGACTAAACAAAAAAAAATAAATCAATATGTTATACAGGAAATTGAAACCTTATGTCCACCTAACTAGAACACTTGCTTGAAATAATAAAAACTGAAAAAAATGTACTTAAAGGTTGACAATGCTAAAAATTACCTTGCTTTCTGCACATTTCAGTAAGTCAAATAATTTATGCCAAAGTATTCTGAACAGCTGAACCAAAATAGAAGCAACAGTGGAAGCTTTTATATACACATTTGTTTGTAGAAACATTCAAAATGCATTTCATACTTCAATGAAGTGGAGCTAGTTTAAGGCATAACTACCAGAGAACTGGCCACTACTGAGACAGAAGAACTCTACAACTTTAGTGTACATCTTGAAGTCATTTTGCCACTTTCAGCATGGACACACTATCGCTTATGTTCATATACAGGAGTCAAGCAGTAATCAATGTGAATGAAAGATCAGTGAGCAAAAGTAGTGTCAATATTTTACTTTGCTACCATTAGACATTCAAGAGAAGAACACACCCTTATAGCCCTTTATTAGGAAGAACTTCTTCTAAAAGTAAAAGAGTAAATTTCAAATATATCCTACCAATAAGCAAGATGAGGGACAGACAGTCTAGAAGCAGAAGTGTTAAGAAGCAACAGCAGCATAATTCATACCTGGTGAGCTCGACAGATCAAATCCAGATCATGACGATTCAGAAATTTACTGACCACATCAGCACCAAAAGTGAAAGAGACCCCACGATCATTTTCACCCCAACCTTGCACATCTTTGTCTGGGTCAGACCATAGCAGGTCACACAGCAAGCCTTTGGAGGATAATAGAAGTTAAGATGCTGGTCTTAGGAAATATCATTCTTTAATGTATAATAGTTTTATTGTAATTACTTGAGGAGCTCTCCTAAAAAACATAAGCCTTAGCAAGAAACACAGTGATATTTAAAATGCAACTCAAAGAATATGGTCTGCATAAGCATGGAGATTTTTTTTCCCCCCTTGCCACAAAATGAGTCAGAGATAAACAGTTCTTGGAAATAATTTTTAATTGTAATATTCAGCACATTTACAGTAAGCATTTGAGGAGTTTAAAAATACTGCAGTGGATGCATTTTAAAACAATCAATTTCAAAGCTTCCCAAGAAAAGTTTAGCTTGAAAACAACAGTATATTTTAAAATCCTATGCAAGGTCAGTCAAATACAGCAAATAAATTTGTAGCAGAAGCTTCTGAACCCAGAATGACTTTGATTCCTACCTTTCTTACCATTTGTGAAGAATCTTACATGACAAAAAAATTATCATTGCAAAATTCTCATTCACTGTTTCAGGTAGAACTTTTAGTATGCTTGGACTGTTGTATTTTCAAAAAGCCTTAGGACAACCAGTCTGTTATCTACATTAGCACAATAAACCTCTGGCACTCTAGCACTGGTTACAATCTATTTTCTGCTGCCAAGAAAAACATCAGCTAAATCAGAGTTAACTCCAGATTAACTGTAATGTCTTTATACCAAGAACCTTCAAAGCATTTTCACATGAGAAAGAACTAGACTAACTCAACTGCAACACAAACAAAAATGCATTCAAAATATATTTCAAGCTATTCCAACAACTAAGCCGTAGGCATTGAAATACCTGGGAGCAATGTTTCACAATCTGAAAGAGAATCCAGTAGGCTCCCTTATCAAACTCAAAAGTTTGATTTACAATTCTGTCCTGTTATTTTCCAAACAAAATATCGAGGATGCTATTCATTAAATTAGCTCCTTCAAGTTACAATCAAGCAAAACTAAAGTCTAAACCTGTTGTGCATCTAGATAGTTTTGTAATTACATACAACAATCAAATGGTCTTTGAAAAGTCAGTTCCTCCCTAGCAGAGTCGAAGATTTTATTTACTTTTAGAACAAGAAGAACAGACCAAGAGGAACTATATTTTAAATATCTAAGAATAAACTCTGAATACAGACAGCACATGGCAAAAGCTTACTTCACTAGGATTTAGTTCTGTATTGAACAACATGTTTTTCAAAACAGGACAGTTGTACTGCAATCCCTAATGGTTTCTTATAAATTTCCAACATGTGACAGAAGCTGCTTGTCTCAGCTGCTTAGGAAGTTCTAACCCTTCTGTTCCCTCTGCAGAGAGGCCTAGACAGGTTGGATCAATGGGCAGAGGTGAAAGGTATGAGTTTAAAAAAGGCCAACTGCCAGGTCTTGCATTTCAGTCACAACACCCCCAGGCAACATCATAGGCCAGATGAGTATGAGCCAGCAGTGTGCCCAGGTGGCCAAGAACAACCTGGCCTGTATCAAAACCAGTGTGTCCATCAGGAAAAGGGAAGTGATCGAGCCTCTGCACTCAGCACTGGTGAGGTTGCAGCTCGAGTACTGTGTTCAGTTCTGGGCACCACAGTATAAAAAGACATTGAGGTGCTGGAGTAAGTTCACCTGAGAGACCTGGGGTTGTTTAGTCTGGAGAAGAGGAGGTTGAGAGGAGACCTTACTGCTCTCTACAACTGCGTGAAGGGAGGGTATAGGAAGGTGGGTGTTGGTCTCTTCTCCCAGGTAACTAGTGATAGGACAAGAGGAAATGGGTTTAAGTTGCAACCAGGGGAAGTTTAGGTTGGTTATTAGGAAAAATTTTTTTACTGAGTGACAAATGAGGCACTGGAACAGGCTGCCCAGGAAGATGGTGGAATCACCGTATCTCAAGGTGTTCCAAAATCATCTAGATGTGGCACTTCAGGACATTTAGTGGTCATAACAATGTTTAGTAGACAGTTGGCCTTTATGATCTTAATGGTCATTTCCAACATTAATGATTCTACAGTTCTCCCCTCTGCAAATCAAATAATCATTAGGATTATACATAGTAATAGCCAAATTTGTCCTTCAATCTTTAACAGTGGAGTAAAAGAATCCTGCTGCTATTCTAAACAAGAGTATGCTGCCAGTATAGGTTTATATTTTAACATGCAGTATCTACCACTGGAATAGCTTAGGTTGCCCAGAAGCATACAAGCAGAGCATTTGGGATTACACAAAGGTGGAAGTTAGTTTCCTAATAAGAAAAATGCTGTTCAAAACACATCACTTATACTTCAGCCTCACAAAATGCAAATACTTTGTTACCAAACACAAGGAATTTGCTGGAATACAGAGCCAGAGTTCACAGCTGCCAAACCCCATAAATAAGTTTTCAAAATAAGATGTCTTTAAATTTCAGTTGTGGTTTAAAAGGTTTTCATCAGGCTAGAAGAAACCATCATAATCTATTCTTCTCAGCCCAAGCAACAGGAACATCTATCAAGAATTTCTGTATCAACCCAAACATTCACCAAGTGTCATCCCTCCACAACAGGAGGGCTATTAAGGACTTGTAACTTCCACAGAAGTGAGATCACTTCATCTTATTATTCTTTTTTTCCCACAAGATTTACTTCCACTCTGTAATAGTGGGTGCTATAACTAGGTCCATCAGGCCTAAGACCTTATATATTATTGTACCATATGCACACATCTCTCTGATGAGTCATTTTGCCTCTGCTGGTAAAAATCCATCTATTGCTTCTGAAACCAAAATAAAGACTGCAAACTACTCAGAACATCAAAAGCCTTTTTTAATATCTCTATACTTATTTTTAGGAGCTACTAAGAATACAGATTATTTCAGTGGAGCATCCATGGAAACTAGAACTACATTCTGCAAGGGCATTCCTGAAGTAAGGGTGGCTCAAGCAGTAGTTTTAGCCTTTTTGAGTGGAACTGTCTTTTCTGAGAGCTCTGATAAATGCAAAGATTGACTCATTTGTATTGATGTTTATATCATTATGCATTGAGTAAGTAGTATAAATGGGAGAACAATGTAGTAATTTATACTACAGAAACACTCATTCACCAGTCTAGTGATGCTTCTCAGTATCAAGCATGTAACAATCTGTAAATAAATGCTGGGTTTTTAAGACAGTAGATGTGTTAACCCTTAATTACTCCTATGCATCAACACTGAGGAACATTACAAGGTTTAACTTCTACTCCAAGGTTTAACTTCAATTTTGTTTCAAGAAGGTTTAGATGTGGTATCTCCTCTGAAAGTTTATTTCAGACTGCTGCTGAAATAAATACTAAAAAATAACCTAATACTCAGTAAGCTTTAAGCAGTTATGCTCTATGACAGACTAAAATGTTTGGGTGTATCTAAACAAGGCAAGAAAGTTGTTTAGTTTAATTTAATTTTTCATTAGATTTCTAACTTACTTTAAGACAAGCTCATGGTTAATGTATCTAAACTTAGATAATGTATCCCAGTGTGTTATGACAAGCAATAACAACATGGGCAATAGCCTCTAACATATGGGGTAACTTAGTCATCATGATGAACAAGAGTCATGTCCTAGAGACATCAAGGAACATCATCCTGTGAACAGAGGTTGTGTCAAGCCACTGTACAGAAAATGATACTGTGTTTCATCATCATGACCTATTTACAGTAAATTCCATGGTACTCACCTGTGTCAGGAACATCTGTAGGTCTCATAATTCTCCGAATCTGCTCCATTGACTGGAGATCTGGAGACAGTCCTGTAAGTACAAGAGAACAAGTGACTTATCTACATATTTTACCTGTAAAAAGGGTTCCAGAGAACACAAAATTAGAGGTTCAAAGTCATACAGCATCCATTGTTTCCACTGTAAGCAAAAGACAGTTTGATATAATACAATTAAGTTTCTGAACAGAAGGACAAAAAATAAAGCAAATTAAATTGACAAAAGATTTTAATTGTTTTCCTACAATCCTTTTAACCACACAGCCCAGAAGTCTACACTTAAGTACATCCTCTTAAATGGCTTACAAAAGAGAACAAAACAGAAACAGTAAAGGATAGTAGTCCTACTACCTAAGACAAGGTACAGTGTAATTGTGCAGATGGTCTTCTTTACAGAGACCTTACCTTATAAAAGCTAAAGGAAAATCCTCTATGCAGTTTTAAAAGACTACAGGCCAAAGCAGCCTGCAGGTGTGACTGAAATAAGTCACATAACTATTTTTTACTATGTATCATCTGAGAAGCAGTCACTGGATGCTGTAAATGAATAGAGTGTGCAACTGCAATAGTTAAGGAGCACAGAGGTGGTCAGCAGCTCAGCTGCTTAGTAATTTAGAAAAAAAATCACAGTATCTTTCGTAATAGAAATCATTTATTACAGACAGCTCTTCTTGTATAGTTTTGCCACATTAACATGCAATTACAGCCAATCATGGAATTTCCATAGCCACCCTTTCAACAGCTTACATACACACTTTAGAGCATTTCTGATCGAGGCACACAGGCATAAGCAAGCCTACTAGATGCTCCACTATCTTAATATGTCCTTAAAAAAGTTAAGGCTTAGGCCAAGATTATCTAATTAAGAAAGTTGCAAAATTTGGAAGAGAGCATGAAGATCTAATTTGTGATTAAATGTATTTCATATTAACAAGCAATATGCATTTGATTCAGTCCAGAACTTTAAATACAATAAAAGACAACCCACCATTGGAAAGGAGTCATCATGTGAAATAATTTCACGCTGACATTAGAATTTTCACAGTAGCAATGTATGTTACAGAACAATTACTCCAATTCATCTGACATAAAGACTTGAGGAACTCTTCAAGTATTAAGACTTCAGAGTATTTTTCTTGAAGCAGTCTTTTAAAAGCCCTCATCAGCTTTTTGAAGCAGTCTTCACAACATTACCATGAAGTTGTTAAGTATGGAAGAATCTTACCTTAAATGGCATATCAAAGGAGTCAATTATACTTACACAATAATACAGGGATACTAGTACAAATTTGAGTAGACAGCTTTTAAACTTTGACCAAGCTCCTAGTTTCCTTTCTTCAGAACTGCTGCATGCAGATTAGATTAGCACAAAGGCATGTGGATTCTGTACTGGTTCTGCTTGATACCACATTGAGATACTAATGTACAATCTCAGTGAAGTAAAAGCAACTTTGGAACCTTGTATGAAGTCACAGCTCCTATGTGTTTTGGGTTGCACCCAAAACATTAAGTTCTTTAAAATGAAATTATTACAAACCTTGTCTTAACCCTATAGCTGTTCATTTTGGTGCTACTTTACACCACTAAAATAGTGAAAACCCACAGAACTGTCTGCATGTTTGTAGACCTCTCTGTAACCACTCAAAAGGTCTTCTGGTCCCAAATATCTTCCCTAACTCCTCACACACAAGTAAAAATAGCCAATATCTCAAATTCAGATCTACAGACAAAAGTTGTATGTGATCAACATGAAGTGAAGGAAATAAGAATGTGAACATGGACTATTCAAGCACAATGTCCAGCTGCTGCCACTACAATGACTATTACAAACTACCACGTACTGGAGAAAAAACAAAAAATACAGAATTTAATTGTCTTGTCACTTAATGACAGCTAAGCACAGAAAGGTTATCTTTCAGTATACCATCTTCTTCAAGCATAAGAGCACCCCAACCCTAAAGGAGGAAGAAAATGAACTGTCAATACTCCTGGCAGATCTATAAAATCCAGGCTCTAGATTTTAACCACTTTCTGATCAGGCAGAGCTGATAAAGTAATAGTGATGTTTACTTATTTTTATAGTGTAATCCAGGAATCTCATCAGGTCTCTTTGGACACTATGCAATTATCAAGTAGACTTCAACATAGATTTTGTTGTCATTGATGTCACAAGAAAAACAGAATTACAGAGCTTGACAATATTACATTAATCCTGTATTCTACTAAATTAACATGACTCCCATCTGAGAGCCTAAATCCAATATATTAAGACCAATGTGTTCAATCAACATGCTGCTACAACACGCTGCATAAAGTCTCTACGGATTATAGAGAGTGGTGTCATAGATAAAAGGACAATATTGTACAGAACAAAAAGCAGAGCAAAAGGGAGAAGTCAGGAACAGTTATGGAATAAACTTCAATGAAGTGAGATAAAGAGTTAAATCAGAAGGAAGTCAGTCTAAGGAAAAGTCCAAAATATGACTTGTATGAGCAATATGCAAAGACAGGCAGGAGAGAGGGAGGTGACGGGAAGGATACAATGAAAGATCCTTCCAGCAGCATGACCATCTGAAGACAGGGATGGCAAGAGGTTTGATTTATATTGAGATACAGAACTCAAAACGGCAGATGCCCAGGAAAATCTAAGTAAACTGACTCACAATTGGACTCTACTGAAGATAGCCTACTGGGGTAAGGTAGGTGCCTTTTGTTTTACTATGTTATGCGGTTTTGCAAAGTTTGAGAATATATCCGAGAGGACAATATTTTTAAAATAAACTATGCAAAAATGCGCAATATAGTAAAAAAGGCACCTACCTTAAATATCTACATGCTAGCTTCAATCTCCAGCAGAGTTGAATGGTTTGTGCTGCTGCCTCAGTGTTTACTACAGTAGTAACATCATGAAAAGGCGCTGACAGTCCGTGACTTCATGGGATCTGGAATGCAGTTTGGATAGGATTGGAGAAAAGTGAAAAAAAGGCAAAACCTATTTGTGTGCTGAATGGTCACTTTCATTTATTAGGAGCATACAGCACATTTAGCATTCTTTTCACAATTTTACATCCATAGATCAGTTGTGAGTAATAGTAATTTCAGTTACAGATGAAGCCTGTACAAGTTTAAGGGACAGTCAGCATTCAAATATTGCTTTTCATAGGAGGATCCTCAAAATATACTATGCACAACGTTTTTTCTACTTGAATAAACAAGAGGTTAATCCAGTAAGTTTTAATAAAGCTTTATTTTTTTTTTAATTGAAAAATAGCTAGGCTTCTTGCTCTTAACTCAGGTGTCAAGTGCACATACACTCATCTTTGTCATAGAACACAGCATTCTACACTACCTGTTAAGCTTACCTGATTACCTTCTATCATGCACCTAAGCTCAATAGTTTGCCTGAAACAAGTGTTTTGTCACCATTCATTCTCTACAGTTTCCCAAATAAATTTTTTAAAAAGTGTAATAAAGAGAATAATTCTTTCACGAGCTGTTTTTGAAACAAATTTATTACATCATTATTGACACTGATAATTGGCTCAGTGCTGAAGTGATTTTGTATCTCATTCTTAAAATTATGAGATCTATATCATAACATTGGTACTAGTTCTTAATAGAGACTCCACACAGAATATGAAATTAAAAAGATGACATGTGAGAAAACAGGTACATACTTTCTGTAACATGTCAAAGCTACCTGGAGACCAGCAGGCTCAACTGCCTAATCATTGCGTGACTTCTCTATTTACACAGATATAACAATACCTCAGAGCCTACTGACAGCTTATACCAGCTGGCACTGAAGGCAAGAAGCTTTCAATGCAAGATGCAAGCAGAGCCAGGAACATTTTTACAGCACATTTCATACAGGCAGAGCTCTTGTAGAGATACCTGCAAATAACAAAGGCAGGATAATAACCATCACAACTCACACAAGAATTATCTGCTCAGGAATTTCGGATGAATGCTACTTCCAATTCTAAACAGAGCTGCTTGAACTAGAGGTTTCTTCAGTGCTCTCAACTTCCACCTATCTCTAATGATCTCACTAACAATGCAGGTGTGATAACTACCAGTCCCCCTCTGAATCACCTGATGCAAGCCCTAAAGTTTCTTATTAACAGACATAGTTGCAATGCAAAAAGGCAGGATGGCTCTTACGACAAGTAATTTGAAATTATTGTTAGCTGTTTGACTTTACAAGGTCTCAAAAACCTGTAAGCATCATTGCTTGTAATAACATGGGGAGTCTCCTTCTACAAAGACTGCCCAAGTAAGTTTTAATACACAAGCCTCAGTCAGATCAAAGCCCCACACTTTTTTCACTACAAAAACAGCAGCACTAGGACAGGTGCCCATAGAACACAGATTTTCCAATAGCAAAGTTTTTACAGAGTCTGAGCAAGCCATGGCTGACCTCCTCTAACATTAACAAATGTTTTCATTTCAGAGGTCCTTTCCATCAACATTTTATAAAACCAGCTGAAGAGAGCTGGGGTTACTTGTGAAATCTATTCTTTCATTTCACTGCTAGGGATATAAATGTTAGCTAAGGCTGCGCTGATAAGATGGGAATGGCAACAAGTCATATGGCAAGTTAGGCAAGAATTCTAGCATTCAGTATCCTTCAGAGAGGGATATACTGATGGGAATACTTAGACACCTGCCCCTAGAGCACAGGCGGCTATGTTTAACAGGCAAGGCTGACATCTGTCTACTGCCAGGTGCACAGAAAAGCATGAGGTATATCCACGACCTTTCCAAAATATAAGCTTTAACATCCCCAGCTAAAAACCAAGTTTGCACATCCAAACTCCATTTGGTATAGCATTAATATTAAACTGGTTTAGCCACATCCTTTAAAAGCAGTCATCAACTCACCTCCATGACAACAGAAGATCTTCTCATCCACAATGGCTGCAATAGGCAGACAGTTAAAACAGTCCGTGAAGGTCTTCCACAGTTTAATATTAAATCTCCGCTTGCCTATAAGAACAGTATGACATTAGGAAGACTGTTTTCTTGAAGGCAACCTGCAATACATATCACTACCTTCCCAAAAATGTTAGCAAGCTGTCTTCACAGGGCTTTATTTCTCTTCATGTACTTAGGTTTCAAGGACATTTCAAGAACAGCAGCAGAACAAACAATAATTTGCTAAAGTGACTTTAACCTCTGTTTGAAATGTGTTTTTACAGTTTCAAAGCAGGTTCATGAAATACTAAAATCCTAGCACTACCATAAATGTCTCCAAAACACAGTAATAGTCTGTTACAGTCTTTCAAAAGAAAGAGGTTTTGCTTACATTCATCATAGAATCCATAGATTCGGTTGATGCTAGCACACTCGTGATTTCCTCTTAAGAGAAAGAAGTTTTCCGGGTACTTGATTTTATATGCCAGTAATAGGCAAATGGTTTCCAGTGACTGTTTGCCTCTGTCCACATAATCTCCAAGGAAAAGATAATTGGCTTCTGGTGGGAATCCTCCATATTCAAATAATCGAAGCAAGTCTGTATACTGACCATGAATATCACCTAATAAGAAAATGTTTACCAATGATTAGTGCAACAACAAAGAGTACATAAATCAATAACTTACATCAAATTTATTTGTCTTTAAAAAGACATTAATATTTCCTTTAAAAAAGACTGGCAATAGTATCAGAAAGGTCAGAACCATGTTAATATTACAAACTGAAGTACCTGCGAAATGTAATTAACCATTTGCAGAACTATGTCAATTATGAAGCCAACCTGAAAACCAAAGGCTACAGAAGTCTTCATAATTAAGCACAAGTTTTCAAATCATACTCCGAGTTGTTAAAATTAAAATAAGGTCAGAAAGACTAACTCTGAACAGTTACATGGCCAGGAAGCCAAGAAAAAATGTGAAGTGATATTTACTATAAAAACAGATCAATAAAGAATCTACAAAGACTGGTGAGAAACTGCACATTGTGCTGGCAGAGAAAACACTTCAAAGGTCAACTGCTCAGCCTCCCATAACACTGATGGACTAAGATTCCCATGCCCCAGAATTTAGCCCAACTCCTTCTCTGATGCAATTATTCATATAAAAACAGTACAGTGACTCAAAGATTGATACCCCTTACACAATATTCAACCTTGAAGGTATGCCTTAGGGCAAGTAACTGTCATGTTACCCATCACACTGCCAGCTGACTGCAGGCCTCCCTGCTGCTCTGTGCAATTACACCACCACAGCATATCATATCAGACTAGCCAAAGGTTAATTGTCTGTGAGCTGCCCATAAAGTCAAGAAAGAAAGCAAAGCTCTGCAGTAACTTGCAGAATACATGTGAGGTGGTCCAGCTTGACTGTGGAATTTATTACCAACATCACTGAATGCAAAGATGTGCAAGAAACCTTCACTACTTGCTGTATGCTGTTTTAATCCATACCCCAGTCACGTATCCTAAGGATTCCTTAAGTGAATTTCCACTTTTGCTGCTTGTTCAATGGCAAAATCCTGACCTTGTTAAACACACCCATTCTCCAGTAGAACACTAGCTACTGTGGCCTTAAAAAAATTGTCAGAAAACCCAACAGACATATATCTACAACTTTTTCCATAATCTTAAAATATCATTCTTAAAGCATACAGTGTTAAGAAGAGTACATAGGTATATTTCTCTTTACTCTTTCCATGAGAAACACAATGGCTTCCTCCTTTAGGCAGTATTCTTCTGCAACTATTTCTCATTTGGAGAGAAATTACTTCCCAACTTCCCCCTAATAACAGGGAACACTGTCAGACACCATCTGATGTTTCACTGGCTAAAATAATTTTCCAATATGTTGCCTCAAAAAAGATTCCTATTCAATATTTAGGAACCTGCAGGTAACAAACTTTAGGTAACAACCAAAAGAAAACATAGAAGATGATTCAACAAGTAATTGCTGTGCCGAGTCTAGTACTCCAGACTATACTATCTATACAGTCTCCAGATTTCACCACCACTACCAGATTAAGCACCAAGTAAACATACAGGAGATAGAATAATGTAGTTGTGTTCACTGCCTACAACTACTTCCAGTTACACACCACCCAGAAGGATCAAAGCACTTAAAGAGTAAAAGAAAGTTACACAGAAAATTTTGTAATGGGACCAAAACATTTACTGTTCCATTCAAGGCACATGGGCATCTTAAAATAGAGCTCCAAGCAGGCACAGGCAGAATTCAAAGTCTGCTAGATAGAAAGCCTTACAGTAAAAATGGTACCTATTTTAAAATGGACACTCAATGTCAGATGAAAGATATTCTTATGTAAAACACAGTCATTCAGTATGTAAAAAGCTTATTTTGAACTGACTTGATTACAAGACAAGACAATCCTATAATGGTTACACAGGCATTGTCTGAACACACTAAAATAGCAGTCCAAAGGAGTAGAGCTGCCTATTTTGCTTTTGGTGAAAGAGATCATCTTTCATTCACTTTTATCTAAATGCATCTTTGACAATTGCTCTAATATTAAATTCAGAGGCACCTGACACTTCTTGGTGCTATCACTGTGTTTAGAATCCCATTAAAAAGATATGCCTTATTTAACTGCATTTTCTGCTCTATTATTGTGCACCTAACAGTCCTTTCAACTCTCTTGATGTAAGCAAATGAGAAATTGACTTTAAAGAAGGATATTTATGCTTTGCAGATCTTCACTTATGTGCAATCTAAATATTTGAGTTTTCATTTTCTCTTTATGTTACATCAAAAAGTCTAAGTAGAGTCATTGTACTCCTTGGTAAACACAATGTGCTAAAGCTGCATTTTACCATCAACTTTATGACATGAGGCAAGCTGGTCTGGTTTTTGCTCCCCACCTTACCAAGCTATTAGTAATTTTTAAATCACTTTGCCATTAGTTATTTTTGTTTGGGTTTTTTTGTTGTTGTTGTTTGGCTGGTTTTTAATTCCTAATATTTTCTCTTACTATATGAAACATTGCTACGTTAGGTGTGCCAGGAAGAAGCTAATCTGTCTCTGAGCATGACAGTAATAAATTCAAAGACTGCTTCATTTTTGATACTATGACACTAAGAAGCCTAATTCAAGAAATTTTATGCTTTCTAAGACTGTCTGCTGTTAATAACTTGAAGGATAATTACAAGCCAGTATTTACAATATTCTTACATTTTTTATATTTTTTTTTACAAGCTTGCATACCTTTTTAACAGCAGTGTACTCTGAAGAAGTCTAACACCTTATAAAGGCTTACAAAAGAACACATTTCTGTTTTATGCATATTTGACTGTAATAATGTTAAAACTTGCTGTAAAACTCAGGGAATTTATTACATGCTAACTAACCCTAATTTTACAGTCTGCATCATGTTTTATTTTCACAGTTTTATTTCACTAACTTTCTTCAAAACTATTCAAGTATTATTTCACTAACTTTCTTCAAAACTGCACAAGCAGTCTTAGGGAAGTACAAGGACAGGTTGCAAAACTTGCACTAGACAAGGGCATGAGCAGCTCTTGCTGCCAACAGAACTTGCTCCTAAATAGTACCAGGAGCATCAAGAATCTACCGTTAGTTGCCTTTTCTCAACTTAATCCAATCTAAATTGAAAATCAGATATAAGGTTGTGAAGACCTCACTCTAACCTGTATCACCCAAGTAAAAGTTACTTGCCTTAGTACCCTTCCAAACCATTTACCTTACAACTAGTTTTAAATGCCTGCATAAAACATATAGATACAAAGTTTACATACCACAAATTTTCAGGGGTGCCTCTAGTTCCAGGAGAATAGGCTGGCTAAGAAATATTTCCCGTGATTTTATGCACAAGCCCCGAACTTCTGCTTCGGTCATCTGAACGATCTTCCCAGGGCGACATCCTCGTACTGAAACAAGATGGTTAACAATGACTGTAACTATCACACAAATACACAGCAATGTGTAAATGCAGATGAGCTGTATTTTAAATTTCTATTTGACAAAAAGCCATCAGTGCACTCTAAGACACCTACCAAATGTGTTGGAATGATGTATTCCAACAAATTCTAAAATTAATCTCTGATACTGTGGTAACCTCTGCTTAATGGTCTGTATGTCTTCCTGTTAAATCTGGTTCTCAGAAATGTAAGCCTTCCTTTTCTTCCACATTTGGGCAAACAGCAATTTCAAAAAGCTTTACATTAACAACCCCATCACACTGGACTATTCCCAAGAGGAAGAAAAAAAAATCACGAGAATCAAAATCCTGAAAACACTTTCACACTAGCACAAAATAAATTTATTTAGAGCTGTTGAGTTCAACAGGGGTAAATAATACAAAGAAAAAACCACACACATCTTTACACACTTAGCAGCTGAAATTGCCCTATTAGGAAAATCCCACTAAAAGCCTACAAACCTTTGATGAAACCTTCATTTGTAAATAATAGCTCGAGTTATTGAAACCTTTATGTCCAAACAAAGACATTCTAATTAGAATGAAACCTAATTCCTAACCCAGTAAGTCAGGTACTCAGACCTATATTTAACACTAAGTTTTCAGAGCATTCACATGTCATTGTACTCCAACCAACATCCCCTGGCAAGTTTATCTGCAGCTGCTTCTTTCCACAAATATCTATACCATTCCTCTGTCAGAGGATTTAATGTGTCTTTAATGAGGCAGCAAAACAGAACAAATGTGTCTGCACTTTGGCTGATCCAGTTCACTCCTGTATCTGAGCATAAACCAAGCCACAGAGTTCAAACTCATAAGCCAGGATGTATCAGTCTCTAGGACAGGTGAACATGCTGTTCTGCTATCTGCTTTACTTGGAAGCAACGTTCAGCATTAAAGAAATGAAGCACCTCCAAGGTGGTACAAAAATTCAGCAATTCAAATCCAAATGTTTTTGAAGTCAAATTAATTAAGACGTGACTGTGTAAAAATTTAGCTGCAACTTCAGGAAGTCTAATAAAATACATTTTAGAAGACAGTAGCAAAAACTAATTTATCACACTCAGTAAGATACTGGCCTGCCTGTTTCCCTTCTCCAAAACAGAAGAATAAACTTGTAACCTCTTTGTTTGTGGCTTTGGGAGTTGTTTGGGTTTTTTGGTTGTTTTTGTTTTGTTCGTAGTTTTGTTTGTTTGCAGGTGTCGTTTTTGGTGCATCTGTGTGGGTTTTTTGTTGGTTTTCTTCTTTTTTTGGGTTGTGGGGGTTTTTTATGTATCTTGTTGTTGGTTCTCTTTTGGTTTTGGAATCAGGAAGTACAAACAATTGATCTAGAGCAGACCCTGAGGCTGGGTGGATATCCAGTGGTCCTGTGTTGTGATGACACCAAGGGGGAATGTGGAGTGTGGCCAGGTATGATACTGGCATTTCCATTCTCCTGCGTATCCCAACAGTTCCTGGCAGAAAATGTCAAGGCTGAAAGGTCCATCAAGGAATGTAACTGAAAGCCCCACTTAGCAATTATTTGACTACAGTCCCACCCCTTTACACAATAGTAGAAAACCGAGGTATAAACGTTAGCCCTATTTCAGATATATTTTGGGAACTCAATATATGAGAATTTCAACACTGAACTGCAAGGGACAGATTGATGGGCTTGTCCCCCTCAGCCTCCTTAGAAGGGAGGCCTTTTGGTAAAATTTGGGGTCTCTGCTAGGTTGAGTGTATGAGGTGGGGTTTTTTTTGTTGTTTTATTGTGAGATATTAAAATTGTAATCACAGCTGTACTGTAAAGATATACAGTGAATTATGCACCTTAGCATATTCATCAACAATTCTAAAGAATATGTAAACATTGCAAGTGTAAATAAACGATACTAGTCATGCACCCAACTGCATCTTGTGAATGGATCCAGACCTATAGCAGACAGGCTGTTAATGTACCTGGTGTCGGACCTATAACATTATAAATGGCATACCTAGTAAGAGAGAAATCTAGCCACCCATCCCTCATCCTTCTAATCTGAGGGCTGTCTAGAACACAAGGAGATTCATCTTTTACTAATCTACACAACAGTTCTGGGGTTTGTTTGGTTTTGTTGTTTTTAACAACTTAAGCTTAAACTCCCCAAAAACATACTTTACAGAGATCAGTATAATCATCTACACTTTACAATGGGGAAAAAAGGAGCAACTGTGTGTCCTAGGTCACCTACTACCATAGACTAAGGTGTAAAGCTCAAAAAACTCTGCTCTAGTTATCACTGCATACCATGGTAATTGAGCATTCCAACACTATGCTATTAATTTTTATTTTTAATAAACACCAGACACTGCTTAATGCGAGGTTAGGAGGCGGTTAAAGGAACACAAATAAAATACAGCTTTCTCAAGCAGGGAAGAGATGTGAAACTAGACCCTAGGACATCCAAGTGTAACAAAATAGTAGGAGAGCTAGTCTATTCACAGTGAGGAAATTGCTCCCACAAAAACAAGATTGTGACTTACAGGACTTCTGAGTCACTCTGAATCAATACCAGGTGGTTATTTACCCTGTGGCAAGTCACACTCCTTTTGCTAATTAAGAATTCGACTATACTTGAGAAAGCAAAGTTTTTTTAGTAATATTTTTTTTTAGTAACACTTTTTTTTTTTTTATTCTTCATGCATTAAGATGTTGGCTTATATATTGAATACAAAGGCATACATTAGGCACAATTACGGTGATCAGAAAACAATGAATCCCTACAAGCTTCCATTTCAATATCAAATGTCTATTAAGTGATGTATTTAAATATATCTTCAGCCCCATAGAGATTATTAGCAAAAAAATATAACCCTCACATTTGACAGCTTTTCACAAGACTTGACTACTTTTAAGGTACCAAATGCTCCAATAACCTTCACCTTTTCAAATGCTTGCAATTCCAATAGCTGGTAATGATCTCTTTCAGAGACCAGAAATTCATTTTTATAGGCACAGTAAACTGTCACTATACGTAAGAAACCTCCCACCTGAAATAGCATCGTCTTAATATCAAACAGCTATCATTTTCTTGTAACAATTATTACATTTTAAATCCATGGCTTATAACACCGAGGTCATGCCAGAGTAGCATGCAGCACAACTAGCTTTTCAGTCCCATTTTTCCTTTACCAATTGTGCATTCTTTTAACCTGTTTTGGTAAGAAAGTAAATTCTTCTCTCTATTTAAGTACTTTAATAATGTTTTGCAACACAAGTACTACACCATATCATGTATTTTAAAAGCAAAAAGTTATGTAACTACACTTCTTACATCTACACCAGTTTTGGAACTCAAGCCCAGGGAAACTCAACATACACAACGTTGATATTACCTAATGTAGCAACCAGGCCAAGCACAGAATCCAAAATTTAGACAACAGTTCAAGAAGGGCATTCATAACACTTAAAATAACTTTGATCCAATCAATATTTCTTAGAACTCCAGACTTTAGCTCCCTTTAAAACTCTCACAAGGGTTTAAACTTGGAACAACTGCTTGTAGCAGTGAGGCTTTAAGTACTGCTGTATTTTTGCACTAGAAGACACAGTGAACACGCAGCTCCTGACTCCAAAGAAATCACCATAATCAGTGTCTTGATGCTAGTTATGTACATTTTATAGTAGAGCCTTAAACTTTGCAAGCCTGTAGCAGACAAGCAGGGCAGTAACTTATTACCCCACTTCTGATTCTCCGGATAAGAGAAATTTCTTCAACTATGGCAAGCATGTTGCTCTCCAGAGGAGACAACACACACCTACTCACTGAAATTGCTTCCATCCCCTGGGAAGGGAAGTGGGTTGCTGCATCTCTGCAAAGGCACCCTCCACTTAACAGTCAGCAGCTCCGCACAGCAAACTAAAGTTACTTCTGAAGAAGCACAAAGACAGGAGATTAATGAAGAATAATCATCAAAAATAGTGTGTCCTAGTTTGGACAGTTATTATCTTAAATTTTATGAAATGTGAGTCCCAGGGCTTATAAGGAGACAATAATTTATTAAAACAGTATATATATTTTAACTTCCATATATACATACATATATATGGAAAAAACAGGAAAAAAAAAAACACGTGTCATAGAGTGCAAAACCAAACAGCAAAAATGCACAATCAGTAGAATGCAAAAAAACAAAACCAGACAACAACAAAATGTATAATCAAAACCAACTATACATACATACACACCCACACAAACACATACATACACACACACGCGCTTATACACACAAACGCTTATACACACACACGCGCGCACGCGCGCACGCGCCCACGCACCCGCACGCGCGCACACACACCCACCCCCCTATATACACACAAACACCCACCCCCCTATATACACACACACACACACCCCTATATACACACACACCCACCCCTATACACACACACACACGCGCGCGCTTATACACACAAACGCTTATACACACCCGCGCGCACGCGCCCACACACCCCCCCATACACACCCGCGCGCACCCCCCCATACACACCCACCCACCTAGACGCACGCACGCCCACCCACCTAGACGCACGCACGCCCACCCACCTAGACGCACGCACGCCCAC
>JAOEGS010007247.1:0-12597 GCA_025447755.1 Corythornis vintsioides | reverse complement strand
CTTGTTATCTTTGATCTCCCTCGCTAGCTTGATTTCAAGGGAAGCTTTAGCTTTCCTTGTTGCATCCCTGCATCCTTCGACAACCTCCCTGTATTCTTCCCAAGTGGCCTGTCCCTCCTTCCATGTTTTATATATTTCCCTCTTCAGTTTAAGTTTTACCAGTAGCTCCCTGCTCAACCATGCAGGTCTCCTAACTCTCTTACTAGTTTTCCTGCACTTTGGGATACACTGATCCTGAGCCTGGAGGAAATGACGTTTGAATATTATGGTGTTTGCTGCCCCTGGAAGAAGGCATGCTGCTTTGATTTACATTACAGGGGAAGGTTTTGTAGGTCAGGAAGGCCCTGCTTACCTAGGCCAGTGGTTCCCAGCATAGTTCGCACCAGTACCGCTTCTGGCACGAGCAGGATGAGCAGCTCTGGGCTTTGTGCAGGGCTGTGGGTGCACACAGGAGACCTTTTTTATCCTCAGGGCTGCACATCCTTCGGGAGCACCCTAGTTCTAAAAAACCTCTGGAGCGCATTTATTTTCAGGACAGAGTTCTCCAATAAACTATCTCTTTAAACGGGAGGCTTTGACCTTGTTTGTTTGTTGGTGTTTATTTGTTTTTATTGTTTTATTGTTGCAGCTGAAGTATATGGTTTTCTAGAGCTTAATGGTGTGTTTTCTGAAAGGATGTGATCTGGGTGTTTGTCTGCTCTACTGAAATGAATTTTGAAGGATTTAAAACACAAAAACCACCTTCATCCCCCAAACCCCAGAAAACCTCCTAAAACAACAAGAAGCCACCAAACCCATGCTGCTGATTATTCTGGATTCTTAAAATTATAAGTAACATTGGTTGTATCCAGTGTGTGAACAAATAGTTTTGCAAGGCCCTGTTTCTTTACTGAGTTGTATTATAAAAGAAGTTCCCATGTTGGTGTTAGGTCTAAGGAAAGTAATTAGGAGTTGAATTTTATTTCTTAAACTGTGAATTTAGTTTCTGCAATTACATCAGAATGTGTTGTTAGCTGGTTACTAAATAAAATTTCTACAACTCTGCCATCAATAAGCTGTATGTTTGCTTCATAAACAAATTGACAGTTTAAATTTCATATTTAGAGGTGGGGTAACTTTGGCTCAATATACAAAAGTATATCTTTAAATAGAGAAAAGTAAACTTTGGTTGGAACATCTAAGCAGAATCAGAATCAAGTATTTGTGGATAATATGTAAAATGGCTTATAGGAATATTTGTGCTTTCCTAAGATGCACTGGTATGCTGCTGATTGTGGTTAGTGATAATTAATAATAGATCAAAGAGTTACAGCCCTGAGGTTAAAAAGCAAATTTCTGACTAATTGCTGAATGTTTCTGACAATTTTTGTATCACTTCACTCATTTCCATTCTCTCTTCTAAACAATACTTTCTACTTGTGTCTGGAGAAATATCTTTGTGAATGGGCTTTCAGGTTAAAAATTGGACTGAATGCAAAAATATTTTATTATTTTGCTTTTCTTTCCTTGCCTGCTTCTGGGAGGTGCTATTCCAGGTTGGCTTTATAAACCAACTCCATAGCAATTAGTTTTATGAAAAAGAGATGAAAAAAAAAGCTGCCATCTTTAATAATGTTTTCTGAATCTTTTGGATTTGGGATATCTTTCATTTCTATGTGTATGGCTATTTCAGGTTGGTATTCAATTGCAAGTCTGTAAAATAAACATGTATTTTAGAGGTTTATTTTGGGCAGTGTATCAGTCGTCTTGATTTTTTAATCACCGGTCAGAATTGGGAAATAAGTAGGTGCATCTCTCCTTACTAGGATTTTGGCTGTCCCAGCTACTCAACTTTAGGGTCTTGCTAGCATTTCTGGCAGCAATTTTTATGAATACTGTGTTGTGCTGACATGCTTGCGCAGTCCTGCAAAACTGATTGCTACAGTACATCACTGCCTTTTGTTCACCAGCTCTTCTGTACGTACATTGAAGGGTCAGGACGGAGGGTACATGGATACTCTCCTGGTCTTGGGCTTGAGAGTCCCGCCAGGAGACTGGAGCGGTTCTCTAGGCAAAGTAATGAAGGCGATAAATTGTTAAGGCACGCTTTGCTGCTTGATGGAGGAGTCAGGCCATACAGGAGAAGGGGCAGCCACTGGGTCTTGCTGGTGTGAAAGGGACTGAGGCAGCCGCCTGGGCAGAGCGCGTTGCCCCTGCCATGGCAGCAGCTCCCACATCCCTGATGTCCCCACGAGCTTGCGCAAGGCAGCTGCCTCCATTTACCCCTGGCACTGCGTCACCCAGCACGTCCTTAGCGAGACCTGTGCTCTTCGAGCCCTTTGGAAACCTGGTTTCACAACCAGCAAACTCCAGTTTATTCTGGCAACGTCTCGTCTTCAAAAATCAATCTTGTCCATGTCTTTAGCTCTTGATTGGCACTGCTGAAGGTTAAGGAGGTGGGGAGCTGTGGTTTGCTGTATTCCCCAGTCTAAGCTGGCCTCTTGTCTAACTGAAGGGAGGCTGGAGGTGGCACCTGGTCTCCTAGTCACTTTTCACTGCTCTCAGCCTAGGAGCAGGAAGGGGATTGCTTCTGGAAACATGCCTTAAGGTTGGGGCATTAAGACAGCAGCCTTTATTTTCCCACAGGAGGCTTGAGTTCAAGTATGAGCTGCTCCAAAAGGTCGGAGATCTCACTTTTAGCATTGCTGAAGGCTTGTCTCTAGAAACCTGTCATGCACTTCAGCGTTTTTGAAGAGTGGAGTGCCAGGGACCTTGCAAATGAAGGTGGGTGGGAAGTTTGCACTGTTTCTAGGCAGACTATCTGAGCTGTCAGCTTCATTATTTTAAACTAAATTAAATTTGTGTTACAGAGTGCAGTATGCTAGAGCGGTTAGGGAGATCTTCCTCTAATGGTAGCTTCAGATGTACTTTGCTAGGTCTGACTTGGTGAACTTCTACATTTGTTCGTACAAATCAAAGCAAACAAAAGAAACTCCCCCCCAAACCCCCAAAACTTGTATGGGTGTTGATCCTGGGATATGTGAGAAGTCTCTGGAAAAATGAAAGGGTCTTATTTGAAGAGAATATTTTATTATGTTTGATATGTTGAAGGATCAAGGTACTTTTAAAAAATTATTTTTATTGTTTAGTAGAAAATAAACATCACCAGTTCTGGCTCATTGCCCAAGGGATGCATGCTTCTGGAGCATTGTAGGTGTTGCTTTTCATAACTGACAAGGGGTCTTGTCCCAGAATTGGACACAGCCCTTCCTTACACATGTGTCCGTGTCCATACAATATATGCATTAGACCTGCTCTCTGCTGTGTGTGGCAGGGAGCTCCTGCAGCTATCCAGGCACCATGAGCCCAGAAGGGAGAGGACAGAAAGCCCTGGCAGGATGCTGCAGAGGAGGTCATCTCCTCTTCACCTCTTTCTTGTGACTGCCCTCCAGCTTGTTGCCTGTTTCCTTGGCTTTAGGGTGCACTGTGTTTTGGTTCTCTTATTTTTTATTTTCAATTTGTTTGGTTCTTTTTGAGCACCCAGGCTTTCTCAAGATAATAATTAAAAGCAAATATCAGCTAATAAATATTCCTTAAGGATTACAAAATGTTACTGGACGTGGCTGGCTTGCTGAAATTCTGCACTGAACCTTTGCCACTCCTCTGTGATGCCAGTAAAACCACATTGCTGCAGGATTAGCTCCACAAAATGTGCACAGCTTTTACTGTACTCTTCCTTCAGATACAAGATACCAAACAGAAAAATTCCAATTGATTCAATTAGGATTTTTAAATGTGTATTTTAATCGGAACCAATGTAGCTGGAAGATGAACAAAGTGTGTGTGTGGGGGGGTTTAGATGTGTCAACTTCTACTCAGTGTATGGAAGTAAATATTGGAAGTGGTCCAGAGCTTTATGGCTGCTGCCAACTAATGACATAAGATAATGTTGCAATGAAACAATGCACTTGATTTGAGCTTGTTTCCCAACTAACCTTTCTGATTCTTGAATGTGCTTGGAATTTATGTTGTTGAAGATTTGATGCTAAAAAGGAGATTAGGCACTGAAAAATGTGACTGATTAAATATGCAGTAATGACAGCTTCAAACTGCACATGCAGATAATGAGATAAAGCACTGTTACTCACTTCATATTAAACCCATTTGGTGGAAGAAGCAAGGAGGACGAGTGTTTTGGATAGACATGTTATTTTAAAAAGAAAAAAAAGCCATAGGAACTAATGTATACAGAGATGGGAGTAAAAAGAATGAGTTGCTGGGTTTGTTTTTGGTTGGTTGGTTTTGGTGGGTTTTTTGTTGTTTTTTGTTTTTTTTTTTTTCTGAGACCGAAACTGCAGCTGTTGTGGGACTGCAAATTGTCCAGAATGTCTTCCCTAACACAAACAAGAGTTAACTGTGTACAAGAAGCTAGTAAGAAATTCTGTAGATTTGTGTTAGCAGTTTTGTTTGGATCATAGATGTGCTTTTGAAGTGAGTCTTTCATTTGCTACCATCTTCTGTGCTGCGGTTCACATCATGGGGCAGCTGAGGAGTGAAAAAAAAAAAAGTGCTTTGGGAACTGCCTGGGGCACTCCAGCCCCTACTTTTTCTGTTCATGGGACCTGAAGGAGCTGGCCAGAAGAACAACTCTTGCAACACCTGTAGAGTGAATACTGGATCCTCTGGACTAACCTAACAGCTCCTCTTGATGGGTCTCCTTTTGCACCACGCTGCCTGTAATGCAGCTGCTGTCTGGGTGCTAATTGCATTTTCACCTCTTAAATCCAGCATTTGTAAGTGGAAAAAAATAAATAAATCAGCGTTACAGGCAGAGGAAATTATTCCACAGAAAAATCAGAGGCACTCTTTTCAGCAGATGTCTTGGTTCATAACTGTGTCCCGAATGAGCGGAGTACCTACTTACTCTTCCTTCACAGCACTCTAGAAATACTGAAATAAAATTCATTAAATCCTGGAACCTGGGAATGAAACTGAAGTAACAAATAGGCTGTACCCTGTTTTTTTCATTAGTGAATTTCATTTCAGCTAGTTGAAAGATCTACATATGTTTTTCAGACATTCTCATATTGGTTATAATACTAATCTGTCAAGGAAAACACAATTGTTAAGTATTTACATGCAGCTGTAATTTAGGCAAACTCATTTAACTACTTAGAATTGTCATTTCACAAAAAAAACCCCTTATTTGTGGATCAATATTATTTTTGTAAAGTAAACCTATTGATTTGCAGCTAATTAGATATTGTGGCTGTCTGATAATTTTAACATGAAGCTGAGTTGAATAGGTGATGTGTTAGTGGCTTATAAATGACTTTCAGACATTGTCTATTTAAAAGATAGAGATAGGAAAAAAGTTATCAACCTATCTTGTTTTCTATTGAATCAGCACTGTAATTACCAGGATCCAAGGTGAGCTTTGAGCTCATTCACTAACTTAAGAGAAGCTTCATGTTTTTCTGATATTCATACCCTCTATACTGTGATGAATGAGCTACTCAATGTCCTCTCCACCATTGTTCCATGTCCTTTCACTTGTTTTGGCCTTTTCCATGATCTCAAGATGCTTCAGGTTCTGCTTACTTCAACACAAACACCTGATACTGTGCTTATTAAAAGAAAGTCTTACTCAGGTTATAGCAAATTTCATGAAGCTGACTCTGGCGCAGCACAGAAGCCATGTCCTCCATCTGCCAAGCTCATGTTCAAATCTGGTGTTCTTCAGGGCGTGAGGAGATGGCAGCCCAGACGTGCTCTGGGGCAGTGGTGGAGGTCAGCAGGTGTTCCTGGGGACTTTTCTACAGCAGTGCCAGCAGCATGGCCATTTGTAGTTCTTTCCAAATTTCACTCAAGGCACTTGAGGTTTTGAGCTTCCACTGTTCTAACTCTATAGGAAGAGTTACTGCTCAAGGGGAGGTATATTGGCTTTTTTCCATCATATGGCGTACCCCAAACTCAGAGATGATATTGATGTTGGCATGACTTAAATCAGCAAGTCAATAGAAATGAATGCAGTTTTCATGCTGAGTGGAAAAAATATTCAGGACCAAATAGGAAATGAGCTTGAGATAAAAAATGTAGAAGAATTAGGATTGCAGGATTGTGAAAAATAGCAGGTATTGCACAAGTGTACAAGATCCTAGGAAACCTGTGGGTTTCTCTGACATGACTAAAAATTGAGAATATTCAACATCTCATCAATTAGGTTTACAAGGAATAGCTTTGACTGATTTTTATACATCTGTTTTATGTAATCAGTTTGAAAAGCAAGAGCAACTACACAACATTTCCATTTACTGTTTTGGGTACAGTCAGGTCTTTGGCTAATGTTTCACATGAAAAGATTAAGGTACCTCTGTACTAGGAGCGAGAGTCAATGATGGAATATTTAACATTATACCCTCTTCAGAGGGCAGAAATATTAAAATCATCTGCCATATGTTTTTTTTTTTTTTATCAGCTGTACAAAAAATGAAGCAAAATAGCAGAATTTGTTATTTATCTCTGTTACTTTGTCCGTGCTGCCTGTGACATCCAAAATATCCCTGCTTTTAGAGGTCCCCCCTGCAAATACAAGGTGTAACACTTCAGGTCTGTGGATTAGGAAAGTGAGATGTCAAGAGTAAATTTAGGCTGGGGCTTCTCCGCCAAGTCCTCAATGCTCCCACCAGGAGCTTACTATGAATTCATCTGTTTCTTTAAAGGCTTGAAGTAAATATTGAGTAGGGTTTCCTAGCAACATTTGTAAGGTTAACTAAAAATCAAATTTACCAGGTGTTTCTTCAGAGCACACCAGTCTTTCTGTTTCAAAATTTATACTTTTGATGCATTATCTGCAGTATGAATTGCCTGTCAGAATCTGAGAGTATTGCAGACAAATAATTTTAGACAGTTGCATGTTTAAGTCATCTGAAATACCATTCTTACTTTGGGACGCAGTTTTTCTTTTGCTGTGTATTTGTGCTGTACCTAAAAACTAAGGGGGACTAACCTTACTTAACTTCTGCAAATATTAACTATATATATGTGTATGTATATATAAATATCACAAAAATACAACTGGTAGCTATCTTCCACTGTTTTAAGCATGCTAAAAAAGGTTTTATTTATTATTGATTTTGTCAAAGTAAACAAAGAAGTCATGTATGTCCAGACTGGTCTCTCTAAGTTAGCAGAGGTCTGAGAATCTCTTAAGAGAAATCTTGTCGTTTTTTTCAGCTTTGGATTGTAGTGAGATTTGAGAAGATCAGCACAAATACTTTTTACAGTGATATAGAAGAAGACGGTTCATGTTCTTTTAGCCTGTTCAGTAAATTGCATGCAGGGGTCTTCAAAGGTGCTTTGGATGTGTAAGAGCTGTGTGCACTTAGGGTTTACCTATTTTGGATATGATAGTTCCCTTTTGAGAAACATAGAAGCCTGGAATTTAGGTTAGCCCAGGATAGATAGATAGATAGATAGATAGATAGATAGATAGATAGATAGATAGATAGATAGCAGAGGGCGAGCAAGGAATGGAAAAATTTGGTTGGCTGCTCCCAGTCCTAAGTTTTTGAGTCTATAAATAGAATCTATCAGAATATTTCTCGTTAGTTCTGGGGAAAGTCAGCTGCTGTGCTGGGGATTGGCTGTGCTCCCAGAATGAGAAGGGGAAGGAGGAAAAAAAAAAAAGGATGATAGGAGGCCTATTGAAAATCTACCAATTGACACCAGTGAAATCAAGAAATTGGAAGATCCTGTGTCTGGGTTTCATTTTATTTTTCTGCAGCCTGTGTCGGTGCTGGATATTCTGCAGAGAAACTTTCTCTGTAGCCTACTACGAGAATCCAGTTTAATCGGGCACAGGAGGTAGGTCCCCACCCAGCACCCGGCAGGGTTCATAGTTCAGAAGCCAGGACAAAAGCCTGGTATCAAAAGTGAATTTGGAAGGAGAAGGAAACAGCATGTTATCCTCATTTCATGCAGCAATGGCTTGCCTGAATGATCTGCCCTCTCTCTCAGACCTTTGTTATATGAAGGGAAACAGAGAAGTGAAACCAAAAGCTGAATATTGAGCTAATAAAATTGTCATGTAAGCTGTGACTTTTTAAATAAAAAGAGAAAGGTCTTGCTGATAATTTAATGCGCAGACTAGTTGGAAGTATATTATGATACCAGAAATAGACATTTAAGGGAGTCACGATGAGCTTTGCAAACAGTTACGGTGCTTTCTAGGAAAGATAAATGATATACATGAAGAATAGTCTGAGTTGATATTTAAACACAGCATACAACCAGAGTATAAATAGGTTGTAAGTTTAAAATTGTGGTGTTTTTGGAAGATTTGTATAGCAACAATGAAAGATAACTTTTCATCAAAAACTCCTCCCCCCCCCGCCACCCCTCATAACCACAGAAGGATGGTCCTACTTACTTTGAGTGAAAAAAGTAACTCTGGTCAAACTAATGGCTTTATACATGTAAGCTGAACCAGACTACTCAGATGAGCATTTATTCACGTGTCAGAGTTCATAGGAGCTGAATTATCTGCACAGTAAATGAGCTTTTTCAGTGCTGAAGTAATCCTAGAAAAATCTGTGCTCACTGAAAATAAGTGTTCATGACAGCCGTTTTGCTGCTCAGGCTTTGCTGACAACTCAGGTTTTTTTTGTTTGTCATATTTCAGATATTGGGACAAGTGGTTACATTGAATGTTTATGGCAAAAGGAGACGGGATAGAGCAGCATCAGTGCTTCTCAGAGGTGCACGCTGCCTTTTGATGTCCAGTAGTGTCCTGTTCCAGTAAGATGCTTGCTTGCGGCTTCCAGATTTCTGGAAACCTTAGATAAAAAAAGTCACACTGGTGTTTAACTCTATTGCTTTATTTCCTTGGGGATTTTTTTTGGTTCATCTTTTGATTTGTAATAAACCATGAAAATTATAAGGCATTTCTAGCTCTATTGCACAAGTCAATATTTCAGTTTCTCTGTATTGTTTGGAATAAAATCTTGCAGTAACTGATTTCCTTGGGTGTCTTATTAAGCTTTTAAGTTATTTAAATATTAATAATGCTAGAACTATTTTAGACATTCTTGTGTGATTTAAATGGGCAAGCGCAGGTAAAATTTTCTAGAGATGATCAGCCAAAGGCAAACATTTTGGTTTTGAGGAAATTATGTCAGTAAATACTTTTTTTGTTGTCAGTATTTGACGAAAATGGGGTAAAACGGTAAAAAGCTAATAATTTATCTCATTAAGATTTTGGAAAACAGCTTGTTAAAAATACCCAAACTTGTTACAATTTGAATTAATAAGGAGGAAAATCTGTCAGGGGTTTGAAATCTGCCCTCATGAGAATCAGTGACAGTTCCTGCTTGCTTTCCATAGAGTTAGTATTTCACCAGAGAATGGCTGTGGGAATTAAAACTCTATTTATTGTGACCATGTGTACTGCCTTGAAGAAATGCTGAGGAGCAGCTCATCACTGGAGGGAGGAGTGAAAAATCAACCAGTGTATGGGCAAAGTAGATTTAACTTGGAATAATGCACTAAGTTTTTTCAAACTTACCAATATCAGCTCTCTGTGTTGGAAGAGCTCCAGGAATGTTTCAGTTTACAGTTCCATTTGTCAAAAATGAGAAATGGAAATCAAAAGATAAACAACTTATTAATATTTTATTTCTTTTTTTTCAGATAATTCCTGTCATGTATTTGGAAACTTTACTGAAATACTGGCCTTGTTTGAAGAAACAGCTCAAAATTAATGTTAACTATTAATTGTGTCACTTGTTAATTTAGATTATGCGATTCAACTTGATAAGATGTTCTTGAAGGAGATGAGAATTCCAAAATGATGCTTATAAATAGGTCTGGTGACTGGTTTTTTTTACTTCTTTCCAGACCAGTACATTTAAGATGTATGTTACGTACCCAAAAAAACCACCCCAAAAGACCCCAACCCCCTCAAATAATCACTGGATTGTGGACATGGTTTATAATCCACATTGGACAAAACAGCATCTGCTCCGAGTTTTAGAAGTAGAATTGTGTCTTTAGATGGATGATTTGATCTCACATCAGATAAGAGTCCTGACGGCTTCTCCTGACACATTGTTTGATGCATATGTAGCCTGACAATGAGGCTCCTGCATGGAGCTTTTTACTTGCACTGGTGGCCCCATTAAAATCAGTGGGACTGGCTGTTTATGAGGGCTTTGCCTAAGATGCTGCAGGTTGGAAGTTTCCAGTGCTTCCAGTGTACATCCACTGGGTTTTTTTTATGTGGGTTTTTTTTGGGTGGGTTTTTTTTGTTTGTTTCTTTTTGTTGTTTGGTTTTTTTTGGGGTTTTTTTTGTTTGTTTTTTTTTTTTTCCCTGAGTTGTTCTGGCACTTTGATTCTATGCACAGCATGCATCTTTTCACACTCCCATTCCCTGGCTGTGATGGCTTGAATCCATCATTATTTTGTGATTAATTGTAGATATACGAACAGTATCAAATAAAAATCCCCGAAAGGCTTCTTTTAAAGGCTGTGCCTAGCTTTTTGATTTAGCTGCCCCACAAATTACTTATCTGGTGGTTGTGTGGTTTTTAACATCCTGCTAAATTTGGAACAAGTCCATGAAATACTTTCTGCAATCTCTGGAGATAGAAAAGCTTGATAAGTTATTTTGTCCATTGCTTGGGTTGAGCCTTTCGAGTCAGTGGTGCTGAGTGCTGAACTCATTAAGTACGAACGGGTGGGTGTGCAGGATCATGGTGTGTATTGTCAGTCACTCTGTTCAGGTGTTCAGTGCAGATTTTCAAGTGTTAGAAGTCCATTTTTTTTTCTTTCAAATATGGGTAAACTCATGAACTACAATCGTAGCTATATAGGAGAAAATTGTGATGCAGGTGAGAAATAGCACGGCAAAGAAAGTGCTTTGCATTAGCTCTTTTATGCATTGCTGCATGTGGTGTTTTTTTGAAACAGATTTTATCCCTTGGGATCTAATAAAAGGCTACAGTGTTATTTGGTTTATAAGCCTGTGTGATATATTATTTAGATATTCAGGGAAAAAAGGTCAAAAAATATCTCCTGTGTTATCAGTTCCTCAATGGGAAACTATATTAAAAACTAGAAAGTATAATACTATATAATTTGGAAACACAATATATAATGTGGGTTGAGAGACAATTACAATGTTTTATTTCTCTGTATTTTCCTTTTTACTGAATGCATTTCTATAACAATTGGGTTTCGGCTGTAATGCTATTTGTAGCAGTTTCAGGTAGCTGCACAGCAAATTACTGTGGTGTGCCAGATAAAATCGACTCCTTACTTCATTTCTGAAAGTCAGATTATGAAAAGCTCTTACTCCTGGCTTATGCAGGTAACAGTAGGTTTTGTTCATATTTATATAGTTTTGTGAAATCCCCATGATAAGTTTTAGAGCAGTTTTAAGCTGGATGTACTTTATGTATTTATTCTTGCTGTTTTTCAGGGTTTATTAAATTAAAACACTAATTAATGTACAGATACACAGAATATGTCTCTCACAAAATGCTGTTGTCTGGGATGCAGTATTGAAGGAACTGAGAGAAGTCCGAAGGCAATCAAAAAGAACTTCAAGGCACTGGGGCAACTGGTTCAAAGTTCAGGGACACAGGTGATATTCTCTTAAATCCCACAAATAGTAGGGAGAAATACAAAAAGAGGGTAGAATACATACATAATTAACAGCTGGCTGAAAGACTGGTGCCACCATTGGAATTTTGGTTTTTTTGACCATGGAGAAGTTTATTTGGCACCTGGCCTACTGGCACCAGGTGGAGTACAGCTGTCAGAAAGGGGAAAAAGGATCCTTGCACAGGAGTTAGCAAGTCACATTGATAGGGCTTTAAACTAGGCATGAAAGGGGAGGGGGATAAAACCAGGCTCAGAGAAGATGGGTCTGTGGACAGCCTCCAGTCCGTTGTCCTACTTGGGGTGAGTGATTGTGATACAAGGGACAACAATATGTACATCACTAGTGGATTGGTGACTGCAGAAGCGATCAAGGAACTGGAATTGAAGAAGGAAGGGAGTAAAACCCACTCCTCCAGTGAAGAGCCTGGGGGTGGGTGACGTAGGATGGGGGTGAAGTCAGTTGCTCAGATCAGGGGTATCTATACTAATGCACGTAGACTTGCTAGTGATGAGGCTGGGGACAACCTTCAGTCTGCTGTCCCACTTGAGGTAGATAGTGGTGATAGGTGTGACTACAATCACACAGGGCTCTCTGGTAGATTAGTGCCACAGAGGTGGCAAAAAATAGTTGTATAAAAAGATTAAAAACTAGTAACTCTATTCCTTCTCTGAAAATCTTATATGCCAATGCACGGAGCATGGGGAATAAGCAGGAAGAGTTAGAGATATATGTGAGAATATATAAATGTGATATAATTGCTATTACTGAGACAGGGTGCGACAGCTCCCACGACTGGAATGTTGCTATGGATGGTTATGTTCTATTCAGAAGAGATAGACTAGCAAGGTAATAAGTAGATGGATGGATGAGAGAAGTGCAGTGGATGTGGCATTCCTTGACTTCAGCAAGGCTTTTGATACTGTCTCCCATGGGATCCTCACAGCCAAGCTTAA
>JAOEGS010007245.1:0-20293 GCA_025447755.1 Corythornis vintsioides | reverse complement strand
CCTGCTTGGGCAGGGGGGTTGGACTAGATGATCTTCTAGGTCCCTTCCAACCCCTAATATCTATGAATCTATGAAAGACACTTATTTTTGTTTCAAGTCTCAAAGGGTTTTGCAATCATTTATGTTGATCCTATGAAAAAACACCTTAGTTGCAAGATTCAGTTTTGCAAATAAGTTGTAACGCTTGTATTGAGTTGTATATTTATTAAATGTATCTTCAGCTAAAGTGGTTTCATTTCTATATTCTGAGAAAATAACAGTTGGTACCTATGCTTCTGCATTTCAGATATGTCTCAGCTTAGTTCGGCTTCTGCATTATTTGGCTCACTCTCCACTTGGCTCAGTGACTTTACTGGATTTTCGTCCCCGGCAGTTCGTGATTGTGGATGGGGAACTGAAGGTGACAGATCTGGATGATGCCAGCATTGAGGAGAGCTCTTGCACCAGTAACAGTGACTGCTTCATGGAATTCCCTGCAAGGAATTTCACCCTGCCCTGTTCAGTTGAGGGCCGGTGTCAAAGTATGAATGAAAAGAGGAATCTCTACAATGCCTACAGGTATGTGATTGGATAAGGTAAAAGAGAATTGAAAGTGTGCAAAAAGTCTTCAGTATCCTTTACAGTTATTCACATCAGCAAGTATGTATCACCTCAGAACAGTTCCCCAAGAGTAAGTGAAGCCATGAATACTTGTTCCATTTGTAAAAATATGTAGCATTCATAACTATGGAAGTGTTCTGAATACTTTGAGTATGATTCACCACTCAGTCTAATTTTACATTGGCTTAATCCCACTGAATTCTTATTTTCACAAGACTGAAAAAGAGGTCCCTGTGGTGATGGGATCCCCTTAGCTCTGTGGTGAGATGATTCAGGCACCTCTTCTTTGGTGCAAGTTAAGAGGAGTCAACATTTTTTTTTCACCACTAGTTTAGCAACAGCAACAGGCTGGCTTCAGAGGCAGAGCTGGAGCTCAGCTCTTGTCCTGTGCTTCAGCTTGATGCTCCCTGCCTCACCAGAGCCTGCCATGCAAAGGTTATTGGAGTCCTTGGTGCAGCCACGGGGCCACCAAGTTGCTTATGATCTGGGATGTAATCACAAACCTTTTAAAACAAGGGGTACTCCCTTTCACACCCCTCCCAGACCCTAGTCTCAGCATAGGCAGATGCCTGGGGGACTTGCTCCTGGTGCTGCTTGCTCTGCAGTGCCTATGATGGGGGACACTTAGGTGACAGGTCACCTCAGACCAGTTGGCCAGGCTGAAGAAAGCATTCAGCCAACACGCCTGTCTTCCAAATTTAATTTTAAGGGTTTCTCCAAATTAACAACAGAGTCCTTCTTGGCGATGGCTTTGTGTTTGTGGTCTCAGCTCTCCTCCATCAGCCATTGCTCCCCTTGGAGTGCTGTGTGGGATGCCTGGGGAGCTGTGTCACTGCTTTCTGGGGAGCCAGTAGCTAGTGCTCAGTGCTGTGCTCCTCTTGCTGCTGCTGCAGCTGACAGGCGCTGCTGTCTCTGGCAGCTGCCTTGTCTGATCCAGATAGGAGGATGAAGGATCTCAAAGCAATGCCATAATGGTGTGCTCATTTCTTAGACTTCCCTTTCAAGTATCATGCCATTCACTGCGTGCCAGACCACAGTGAGGAGAGGCTGCTCCAGAGAGAATCTTCTGCTTTGGTCCCAGGGCTCTCACCAGCATGTGTGTTGCATTAGCTGACCACACTGAAATGGGCTGCACCACATGACAGCCATCTGCAGTTGTGCAGTGCAGTTTTTAGTGTGTCCTGCAAAATTTTCCTTTTCCATTTGCCTGGCTTATAGATCTTGCTTAGCTTGCTAGCTTTTGATTCAGATTGTTTTACTGGTCTGCTTAAGAACCTTTAATAGGCACCCATCCATCTCGGTCACAAGTGGGGATGTGTCTGTGGTGTGGTGGGCTTGCAGCAGGTTCCTGGTCTCACTGAAGAAAGCACTCTTCTGCTATTACAGTCCTTAATGTTGCCCATGAAGCATGCACCAGCATGTCACAGACACATAGTGCCCCAGTGTTTTCAGCCCCTGCTTTTGCTTAATTTGATAGAGACAGTGGGTTTTTATTCAGCAGAAGATTCCTGTTATAGAAGGCTGTGACTACCCCATGCTAGGATGTTAGTGATAAGCCCTGTGCACTTGTCTTGGAAAGCTAAATCCTCACTTCAGTAGGTGTAGGCTACTAAATTCCCTGTTTTTCATGGATGTTCTTTGTTGCTATAGAATTAGAGTAAATTTACTCTCAGTAAAAGTTGCTGGTGCAGCAATATGTCAAACAATGCATAAACTCCTTGTCATTGTAAAATGTAGCACGCCCTAGCCTTGAAAACATAATTAGCCTATCTAGCTGGTTTCTTTATGAGGTAAATAATTAAAGGAGAGAAAACATTTTAGAAAAAAACTCTACAAGAACTGGCCCATCTTTACTCTCAGGTGTCCCTTCTCTCTGTCAAAAATCCATCTCTATGGGTTTTTCTCCAAATGTTTGGAGGAACAATTTTCAAAGCAGTGGACAGTTTAAAAAGTAAGGATAATTAATATTTTGAATGAATAGCCAATGGCTGAGATTAATTCTCCATCACTGACAGTTCTGAAATTCAGATCAGATAGTTCTCAAAAATAAAATAAATTAAAAAAGGGAAAAAAAGGCTGTAGGAACAAATGTAAAAGGATCTGACAATCTGTGTTATGCAGATCACAAGGGATTCTACTGGCCCTGGAATCAATGAATAACAAATGTTCCTGCAATTAAGTTGTGCAGGCACCAGTGTCTCTACATGTCAGAATTTCACATGTGGGTGTTTGCATTAGAACAAGTCGTATATTTCTATAGCCATGGAAAAACAATAACCTCCATGACTCACATTCATCCAGTGTTTAGCAAAGTAAATGACAGCTACTGAATTTTTGCAAAGAACTATTCACAGTCAGACAGGTTCTGCTTTATGGATAATCTCTAAGCTAAGAAAGTGAGGTAAATCTTACCAGAAAAAAATATTCATTACAAATGTTATGCTGCTCTTTAGATTTCTTTATGTCTTTTTATTGGCTCTTTGATAGTCATCACTAAGAAAACTTACCTGGGTATGATCCCACTTTGGAAAATCACAAATATTTTTGTAAGGGATGAAAAAGGGAGTTATAATCTCAGGAAAATATTCATTGTGTAAGGAAATTATGTAGTCTCAATAATACCTTTGTCTGTGATGCATTTTTGCTATCTGGAACTTAATTTTTTAATTTGTGCTTAAGACATCTGCTCATCTCCCTCCTGAGCATGAGTCCCTTGAGGTTTCTGTTTGACAGTATGGTCTCTGTATTTGAAAGAGCATTTATTTTGCTTTTCAGGTTAGATGTAAAGCAGAGCAATTTCCCAATTGTGTTCCTGTTCTGCTAATTACCTAATACTTATGTCTGATAGGTCTGTTTATATTGTCAGATCCTGAGCTGTCCTTCTTCATCTTAGGTTGCTTGACACTGAGTTTGCAGTAGGTTAATGTTGGCAAAGTAATAGAAATTAAAATTAAGTGTACTTCAAGTAATGGTAAAAGCATATTGTTTTTTCTTTTGCAATTAAAAATGTTAAAATGGAGAATATACCTCCATCAATAAAGACCTACACAAATTGAGATGAATGGTGAGAAGACAGAAGACATTTTGGAGTGGCATTAAAACAATAGAAGACTTTATCTTGGCAATTCATTGGAAAGCCTAAAAAAAACTGTAGGGAAAAAAATAGTTATTTGAAATGTGCAAAAATTTGATTTATGCACTTTTAGGTTTGGGAAAAAAACCCAAGGCTTCTGGGGGTGATGGCATCCTTTTAGTTTGTTAATGTAAAGACAGCTTTGCAAATAGTCACAATCCATGAGGCTTCACAGCAAATTTCTGTATTAATGGTACATTTACACATAGTTACAAGGCAGCCTTGTGTATAACACCATGGTCTAGGTATGCCAGACAGCTGTGTGAATAGTCTCAGCTATATATTTATTTGACTATAGAATATGACTATATTTCCTGAATAGGTCAGTAGCTTATAAGCAATAGGAATTTTTGTCCTTATGTTCAGTAGCTACCAGACATTTGTAAAGCCTTTAATTTATTTATTTTTTTCAATATGGGTTACTTTTCTATTGCAGGTTTTTTTTTACATATCTTCTTCCACACAGTGCTCCATCCTCACTGAGACCATTACTGGATAAAATAGTCAATGCAACAGGTAATTGCAATAAATGTGATGCCACATATTTCCTTTTTAAGTGTGGCTGTCATGTTTGGGGTGGGGAAGATGCTGCTTTTATGTTCACTGCAATAGAATCAAATAGTTTTCCTGCCTGGGATAAGATTTCCCCCATCCAGAGAAGTCAAGAATAGCCCTGTACACCAGAGAAATCCATTCTGAGATTTTTTTCTGGGCTTCACAGAAGTGTTTATTTCCTCCTGACACCTCAGCACTGGGGTGAACTGCATCAGAATTCAAGTCTTTCTGGGATCTGGAGGAACTCCTGTCACTGGCTAGGGGAAATTTAATAATAAAAACAGGATACTTCCCCACTGCCAGTGGTACCAGTGGTGTTTTTTATGCCTCAGAAGCCAGAGGCAAGTGACATTACCATATATCTTTACTAATTGCCAAGATAGTGCCTTTGGGACAAGGGTAGTTGCACGTGCCTGTAAATCTGATTTGAGGGTTTTCAGTTCATTGTTCTAGGGGTTTTATACCTTGTCCTGTGTGCATTGAGTAGGAAAATTAATGATGTTGGGCTAATTAACAAGCAAAGCCTTTGGACTTCCTTATATTGGCTAAAGTTTGTCCCTTGTGGCGAGTGCACTGCAGTGTTTTCTGCCCACAGGCTTGGGGTTCCTAGCTGAACCAACCAGCCTTTGACATGCCTGGCTCATGCCAGGTATGAAATGCAATTTGTAGTAACTCAGAGCTTTTATGTCCCCACCACAATGCTGCTGTAGAGCAAGGCATCTCTGAGAGCAGGGCACCTCTGGGCTCTAATGGTTAGGGCTTTATTTGAATGCAGCCTCATTTTGTTCTGTGCAGGTTGCTCCTCATCTAACTAATTTTTTTTTATGTGCTTTTAAAGGAGAACTTCACTGGGGAATAGATGAGACAGCTGCTCAGCTAGAGAGAGTTTTGCATCTGTATAAGAGTGGGGAGTACCTACAGAACACAACCCGGATGCCAAAAACTGGTAAAGTGCTCTTTCTCAAAACTTAAAATAAGAGACTGTCTTTATTTTGAGGTTTGAAAAGTGTGAGCAGGCTGTAATGGGGATAAAGAAATCCCACAGGGCATTACTCTCCATAGCAGATTTGTGGAAGATGATTTTCATCACATCCACACACTTCTCTGCTGGTGTATCAGAACCTGCCCAATCAGCACAGGTTCCTGGGATTTATGGGAATCTTGCAACATAAACACCTATCATTTGGAAGAATAAAATGTTTTCTTACTTTGCAAGAGAAAAATAATGTGTGTCTCAGCTTCTGCTAGCAATAGAATGAAAAAGGGGAGAAAAAAAGAGGACAGGATGAAAATGAAACTGCATAGGATGAAAATGAAACTGCATAATAATATCTTTTTCATAAAGATATTTTTCTGCAGCACTACAGGGATGTAATATTCTGTTCAAGTAGCTGTGATACAGAGGGATGCATATTCTTTCTGGAAGGATAGCTTGTGTAATTATATATGTCAAAGAAGATTATATATGTTGGAAATGACTGTTAAAGTCTAACAATTGAAAAAGCTGTTTTCATATTATTTTTGTGTATGTATGATATTCATGTCAAACTGTCAACATAATTGACTGCAAGTTGATAGGAAAATGATGACTTTGTTCAGTAAAGAGGGGAAGATGGGTTCTAAATGAAGATGAATGTTGGCAGGGGGGTTTGAAAAGTTCAGTGAAGCATTTGCTCTGGGAAGGAGACACAGGAGCCAAATTCATTCCTGTTGTAGTGCTGTTAAACTCCAAGAGCCATGACACCAGGGATGAATTTGACCCACTTATCAGAATAATTCAATATTTATTTTGTTGTAAAATTGGCAGGGAAATTGTTGCAGGTGTTCATTGAACTTTCTAATTTTCAGCTTTTCATCACAATCTGTGCTGAGTGATGCCTGTCAACAGAGCAAAATTATTTTCAGCAGTACAATCAATAGTACAAATGTGTCCTTTGTTGAAGAAGTACCAGGAGGGCTAAAAATTTTCTGTGATGCTGGCTGATTCCAGATTTAACTTCTGTATCAGGACAAGATGAAGTTTTAAATTTTAGAGGGGTCTCTTGTTTATAAAGAATCCAAGGGAGAGAAGCTTAGGACAGCAGGAGTAAATGTAGCAGTGCAGGTTTCTGCTAATATGGAGCAGAGCTCAGTGTATATTTGGCTACTGTAATAATTACACTTTTTTGTGTTAGTTTAATTCCTTAGAGTCCTGGATAATATAACATAGAATCCACTACCCATGTTCCCAGTTAGTAATACTGTTCTGTTCATCTGTAGGACATTTCTCATGGACTTAGGGACTGTACAAGCATAAGAAAAGGTGTTGAAAATCTGTAGATGTTTTGTGTAACCCATTTGGCCAGTCTAGCTCAAACACTATGAGTGTGATGTCAAATTCCTTGATAGGAAAATGTTCTCAACCAATGGCAAGCCTGAGGAATGAGATATCTTAGTGGAAATTACACATAGATGAGATGTGTTTTCAGATTTAGCTGCCATGCCTTTAAGATGTGCAGGCCTGTTTCTTGTTTGTTCTAAGGCTACTTTAACCAAACAGACAAGGGGTTGTATTTAATTTCTATTTTAAGGCTTCCTTTCCTTATCAGAAAAGTATGAAGAAGCCATATTGTGAGGGTGAAAATACACCTACATATAACCATTCATATCACTCTTATTCTGAACATATTCCTTCCTCAACTGGCATTTGACTGGTAATGTCATGGTACATTTATTTTTTTTATATTTTTAGTCTAGAGATGATGCAATTGGAAATTATCCAGAATTTATGGAATGGGAAATTCTCCTATGGTACAGTGAAGTTGCAGGGTAAGCTGACAGTGGTGCTGGATGGGACTGCTATCCAACCAGGAGACCAACCTCTACCAACAGGACATTGTCTGCTGAGCTGGTGTCCTCACCACTGAGCTGAACAGCTGAGCAGGTCAAATGTTTTGTATGACCCTTGGTGGGTAGTAGTGGGGAAGAAGGGTTAGAAGAGACAACTGTGATACTTTCCCAAGCTGTCAGCTGAGGTCTTGCTTTGGCCCTGTTTGGGGTCTGGGAGGACACTCTGAAAGCAAAGGAAAAAAAATGTTCTTAAGATGGTGGGACTTTTATTTTTAAAACCTTTCCTGTCTTGCTTTACAGCATAATGAAAGTTCAAGGGGAGTGTTTTCCAACTCAGTCTTAGGTTAAGATGAAAGTAGAGATGATGTTTCAATTCTCCAGCCATATTGGAGTTAATCAGAGCATTGTATTCATAAGTCAGTGTGCCAAGATTGGTCAGGCACAAGTTTATATAGATTTTGCTTCAGATAATGGAAATCCCACAAGGTGACAGGCTCCCAGGATTTTTGCATTCTCAAATAGTAGAAATGATAAGAATTAATGATGCCAATCTCTGGACATATGAATGGTTATGACAAAATAACCCTTTTCTACTGGATGATCTGTTTTGAAATCCTAAAAGCAGAACTGGAGGAGAATTCAGATCCAAGAACTGCCAGGTTTTTTGTTTGTTTGTTTTATTTTGGGGTTGTTTTTTTGGGGGGGGGCAGGGGAAGAAACCACAGAAGCTTCAGGTAATGATGCTTCAGAATTTGTCTTAGATCTTGCTTTGCATTTTGCATTATCTTGGATAGAGCATTGTAAATTTGCACTGGTGATCTTGGGCTGTAAATAGAATATAAACTTTGAGAAAATAGCTCATTATCTATATGAACCTATGTTTTTGAAAGGAAGATCTCTTCCTATGAACAACTCTGAATTGAGAAAGGTGATACTGATAATCAGTAGGGAAGTGACACGAAGAAAGGTCTTGTCAACCCTAGTGTTCCCATAAATAAAGTTTAACAGGATGACAGTCATATTACAGAAGGTCTTGGATATTAAGCTTTAACTGTGCTTCAGTTGTAAAAGATTTTATAGTGCTGTAAATTATATTATGCTCTGGACTTTGTTTTAGTATCTTAGAAACAGAGTGGAGGCGTGGGAGACATTTGATAGCTGTATGTGTTCTGTAATCATAAATCACACTACTGTTAATGTTGATATAGGAACATTAGAGCATTTAAAACAACACCATGAACAAATAATTTTATATTCCATTGACTGTTGATTTCTCTTGCTGGACTCCAGAAGAATGTGAATTAAAACAGGAACCATGTATTTCTTCTGACATATGTTATCTAAAATGGATTAAATTGTTCCATTAATTACTCAGATGAATAAGACTGTTAAAAAAAAAAATCTACTGATGTTCATCAGTAAAGTCCTGCCCCAGTATCAACATTTTTATTGCTTTAATCAAGTGACACTGATTTATACCAACTGGGTCTCTGGCCCTTGAGCTAACCCCCAGCCCTTCAGTTAACTCAGAATTTACTGAGAAATGCATGAAATCAGCTAACACTAGCAAATTGGATAGTTTTGTTATTCATTAAAGCTAATAGATGACCCATTATTGGGCCTGAGGATGTGCAAGCCCATAGAAAGGTGTAATTAGCTGCTGTTGTTAGTTGAAAGTACATTCTTAATCCTAAAAAAGCTGGAAGGATAAAGCAAAGACACTTGGTGTTTTCCTTTGTTTTAGACAATTTGGCAGGATTATGCTGTATATAAACATTTACAGTGCAGCAGTGTTTTGAAAAAATATTCTCCAGGGTCACTATAGAAACCTGTTTAGGAAACTGTGAATCCACCCAAGAATTATTGCAGTGGGGAGGGGGGCAGGGGAAGACAGTGTGTGTTTGGGCACGTGTATGTAAGAGAGAGAAATTTTGCAAGCTTGCTGGAATATTTTTTGAGGCAGCTTGTATACCCTACAGCAGGCCACTATACAAAGCCTTAAAGTACACTCCTGAAGGTGCTTGAAGGCTCAGCCAGGAACATACCACAGCTCACTCCTTGCAGCCTGGATTCCTGCTCTATCTGGCACTTGTGCATCTGGCATTGCTTTCCCAGGGCCATCAAGGCTGATTTGTTGCCAGCTGAAGGGGAAAGGTGCACAGGGTAGCAAGCATGGGCAGAAAGTCTCCCTCTGCACTTTGCTTGCACAGAGTGCTTTAGCAGCAGCACCTGGGCAATCCAAAAAGACCCCTTTGCACCTGTATGTCACTGACAATAGGATGGGGCTCTGTGGCTGTGACTGGTTGGTTGTTATTCACACATATCTCCACCTATTCACTGAGCAACGTGTTCTGCTGTTCCTCAACTTTTCCAGGTACAGAGTACAGAAAAATCCTTTCTGCTGATGTGTTAGGTCCTCAGCTCCTTTCAAGAACACTGAAGAAGTCACTGAGTGTCTTTTACAAATCCTGAGGGCATCTATCTTTAAGCTTAAATACCACGAACCATGTGACCTTAGACACCTTTTGACTTGGCCATCATCAGCATCATTGTTTTTATGAGCAAGTGGGCCAGATGCAATTTACAAGCATCTGTGGCACCAGTTTGGGTTCCTTGCCTTCAGTAAATTGGTGTGCACTGCAGGGGTGGCCCTGAGTGCAGAACAACTCCGGTGAGTGGCCCTGGACGTGGGGCACAAGGCAGGAAAAAAATGCTCCAGATGTGTTTTGTTAACAGAATATAATGTTAAGGGAACATGTCGTTCTTCTCCTTATTTATTTGTGCTTCGGTGACAGTCTGCATACCAATTTAAATATGGCTTTACTGTAAGCACAATAGAAGCACAGAAAAAGAAACAAGCCTCCCTTTGCTTCCAGCCTGCACAGTGGAAACAGCAGAAGGATGGAAATATTCAGCAGTGGAGCAGGGCTATCTCCCAGTCTGACTGCAAACCCGTGTCCTGCCAGGCCTGTCTGTCCTTCCAAGCAGTTGGGATTCATCAGAAATGATTGAAAGCAGAGCCATTGGGAGTACACCCAGCATGTCATTTTCTCAGACATACCCAAAACGAGCTTTCCAAAGTGCAACTGCGAGGCTCGTTGTCAGAAGCATGTTTAAATGTGAGGTATTGAAGCATGAGGAAAATTTCAGCATCAGATGAAAACATAAGTGGTTTCTTGTCTATTTGGGATCCGATTCTGTTCTCCATAAGCTCCCTGGCAATCAGTGGGGACTGTTTGTAGAGCAAAACACTGCTCCACACCACTTTTTGCTGAGATTGGCAAGATCAACCCCTTGTTGCTTACTTGTAAGCAAAGCAATTACAAACAAACCCAGAGTCGATTGCCAGAGTTTGTCTTGAGAGTGGAGGAAAAGAGGAGAGAGGAAATGCAGCAACATGTTTTCTTTCTCAAGGATGAACATTGCTGTGTCTGTGTCATTGACCCATGGTGTATTGGCAGGTAATAACTAGGAAAAAGAACTGGGCAAATTTCCAACGAGTAGCTGTAGTTGGTAGTAAAAATGCAATCTGGCTGCTGTGGATGAAATAAACGGTCATTAGGACTGATTAAAGTCAGATTTAGGGTGATTTGAACAAGCTAGAAGGGAAAACCCACAGGCAGTTTCACATGGTTTATTATATACTCGTGGAGTTATTTATACTATTTAGTTTAGTACAGTAAAAATAAGTATGTTTATAGATTGTAATCAACTTTGGGACAACACCAGTGATTTATAGCTGTTCCACTTGCACTGGTCAGTGATGCTGCAGATTGCTTTTAAAGATGCCTCTCTTACCTGTAACAAGAAGATGCTTGGTTTTAATATCACCGTGGGTGTCATGGGGACTGGCTAGAGCTGTAAGAAACTTCAAGAAGGTTTTGGCCTAATTGCAACAGTCTGTTTTGATTGAACAGAGCAAGCTTGTAATAATATTGCAAAAGGAAAATGTTGAGAATTGCCCAGATTCAGCATAGCAAGATATTTTGAAGCTCAAAAAAATATTTACAGGGCAGGAAAAGTGTTTCCTACTAGGATTTATTTGTAGCACTGTGAGCAGGGAATCAGGTCCTGTATGTTAAGTTAGAGTAAGTCTGCCATAAGTGACATCAAGATCAAGCTTACTGCATTGCATTGATTTGCTTCAGTCCTCACAAAAGCAGTAGATGGAGAAAATAATTCTTTTTTCTGTTGTGATATTGGTAGGAGTTTCTTGTATTTCTCTAATCTATTCCCTCACCATTACCTTGATAGACTTTATGTACTCTGTGTCAGGCTGTGTGTATGTATGCAAAAGTGTAAATTTATGGCAGCATTTATAGTATTAGGCAAGTATTTATTGGTTTTAAACACCATTAGTCTGGAAATCGACCAGAACTTTGACCTTTTTATGATGTGATTTACTGCTGTGAGCCTTCAAATTCCACGGACTCCATTTGAGCAAGTTTTAGGCCTTGGCAGGACAAAAACCTGAGCTGGAGCTGTCTTTAAACCAGTGGAGTATTATTTAATTGAGCAATTAACTGCACTGTAGTGACCAAGGTGATCTTTTAAAGGTTATGGGGAAGCCCAGCTTTCTTGCAGCCTGAGGCTAATGTCACTGCCAGTGCACATCTCAAAGGAGGGGCATCCTTCAGGAGTGTCCTTCTAGTTCCTATGAGAGGACAGCATTTCTTCACAACTTGTACAAATAAGGGCTAAAGGGTCAGCTCCCTAATTTGTCATTGTGTAAATGAGAGATTCCAGGGATATTTGGCTTGGCCATACAAATGGAGAAGGCTGCTACCTTGCTCTGCCCAGATTAAAGTGAGTTTTGGAGAGAAATGTGGCTTTCTCAGTGCTTGGTTGGTGTTGCAGTGAGTTTCTGATCTGTTCTGACTGATTTTAGGAAGAAATCCCATGTTGGCCTCATGGGGTGGTGGCAGTTTCTGGCTGGTTTGGGATCTTGAGCCAGAGTATGAGGCCATCATGTGTCCCACTCTCTGTTTCTCATGTCCAGCATGAGGGTGCTCTGCTTAGTGCCCTGACAGCATGCTGAGGGATGCTGCAGCTCCAACCCAGCCCCAGCACAGAGCCCAGCAGGGTCTGACAACACCCTTGGGAAGGGCCAGGGCACACTCCCTGATGACGTGGAGAACCAGGCAGATGCTTCATCTTCTGCTGCTGCAACAAGTGACACCATACTGTAAATGTCCTCTGTGGCATGGGGTTTGGCACAGTGCAGTGTTAAATGGCACTTCTGTAGCTGTGCAAATTGTGAATAGTCACATTTTATATCCAGTCAACATGGCAGGCACACTGATACAGATAGTTAGTAGTATATGGTGCTGGCAATTGCAAAATGATTGCTTTACCTTTCATGTGCACATATCAGTTCACTGATCTAGCAGTTAACATACAGAGATAAGACAATATTAATCAGTTACATTCAATTATTGCTACACTCTACAGTTGATACAGATTTTTTTTTTAAATGGACTTTACCTATTGAGACAGTAGTGGTTTATGCTGTGACTTCAGGAGAAATACATAAGTATTTTTGATGGAGATCTGACAATTTGTAATGTAAAAATGGTTTTTAAAAATTGTTCTTTTTTAGCTGTGTGAGTCTGCATTTTCTGAATTAAACTTTTTTGCTTTTGATTTAAGTGGGACATGATCAGCTCTGATTTTTGCTTCTTGTTTGGGAATGTTACTGACAATGCTTCTAATGTGTCAGGCTTAAGAAATTAAAAAAAAAGGCATTTGATTCCCACTGTTTCAGACTGCATGGTGTGAATGAGCACTTGTGGATGTGTTCTCCTTTTCCAAGGTGAAATATGGGTGATTTAGGATAGTAGACACACTTGCCTCTGACTCAGTGATGTTCATACAATGTGCTGCCCAAAATGTTAGCAGGCTGGCTCTGCAGTGTCAGGCAGAAAATGCCTGAACTGAAGGGACTTAAGAATAGGCTGTGAGTCAGGGCTGGCAGCTCTGATTTCCATAATAGATACAATTAGGAAAAATACAGAATGGGTTTTTTTTTGGTTTTTGGGTTGGATTTTTTGTTGTTTTTAATAGGATATTGGGTGAAGAGATGGGGGCAACCATCGATCTGTGAGTGTGGATGCTGAATAGAAATGTTTCTAAACGATTAGTTGAATTTGCTGATGCATTCATTAGAGAAAGCCCTGTCAGCTGCTGGGAAAGTGAGAGGAGCTGTGAACAGAGAACAAGAGGCAGCTCATAAAGGCAAGTGAGACTGAACGGCAGCCAAGGGAGAGGAGTAATAGGCAGAGTAGCAGGGAGATGCTGGGCGAGGACCACGCTGACATGCTCCCTCAACTTCACTTTTTTCCTTCTCTTCAGAGGCCCATCAAGCGACTCCCCTTTTGTGCTAAACTGAGGAAGCAAAAAAAAAAAAAAGTTTGCTTAATTAAAAGCCTGGCTTTTCTTCTGTCTCTAAAGGAGCCAGTGGAAAATAGAACAGTCTTCTGAGGGAGAGGGAGGGCTGGGAACGCCTGGTCGGGTCTCACCCCGACAATCCTGCTGACTGTTAAGAAATAGGACAGTGAGTCAGTTCATTCAAGTGGGTGCTGTTTATTCAATGGGACATTCTTCCTGTAAAACTGATGAAACCAAAGCCTCGCCTACACGCTGGGGAAGGGGAAAGGGTTTTATGCACAGGCTGTTTATTTACAGACTCTTCCCGGAGAAAAAGGTGAGAAGAAAAAAAAGGAAAAGGAAAGTAAGGTGCAGAGCTATACACATGTTTGGGAGTAAGCTGGCACTGGTACATTCTAGCCCCTCACCCTTTCTGTCACATATCCTACTCCTAAGCTGTTATGATAAACCTTGCCTGTTAAAAGACAAGCAGTTTGCTCGAGCTTTCAAAATGATTGCTTTGCTCTGGTTATTTGCAGAGTACAGACGGGTGCCTGAAGCTTTTATTCCTGAGGAGAACTACAGATGCTGGCCATCTTACCACCATAAGGGCTGCCTGCTCTCCGTGTTTGACATCAACGAAGCCATTGAGATCTGTGACAGCTACTCCCAGTGCAAAGCTTTTGTCCTAACTAACCAGATGACTTGGACAGGTAGGTTGCAGATGCTGCAGAGCAGAAACATCAGCTGAGTCACACATTCTGACTGCTTTAGGTGTTTTAATACATTTTGGGGAGTGTGCTGGTCTGGGCTGTGGGAATCACTAGCAGCAGCTAGAAGTGGGATAGCTCCTGAAGCTCCAGCTTGGGTTTTGGTAGGGCTTGTCTTTGCCAGCTGTCAGGGAAGCAGAAACCTGTGGACAGATTCAGAGGAGCTGATGCTACACCACACAGACCATAGGTTTCCAAACCACTGAGTCTGAAATTTTATTTAAAATACACAGCTGCAGAAACAACAACAAAAACTTGTGACCTGTTTCCACAGTTAAATGTGCAGGACACGGTCCAACATCTGGATTTAAATAAGTCTTTCTAATCCATATGATTGTTGCAGTTTGACACAAAACCAAACAGGTTCTCCCGTGGATCCAGATGGGGCTTCCTGGCTGGTGTCACAGATGTCCTGCCACTGGTGCTTTTAGCACTGTGCTTTTAGCAGTAGGGCTTTGGTTAAAGGACAGAGAGCATTTTAAACCAGGTAAAAGTAGAAATAGAAATAGAACTTCCAGGGGAAAATCCCATTTGCTACCATGATTCATGTTCTTGTCTAACAGAATGCACTTGCTGAAAAGAGAAATACATTTTCTTTTGGTCTGTGGGCCTGGTAGTCCCAGAGTGGTTCCCCTGAAGGAAGGCAGTCATTGCTGATTGACATCAAGTGGGGAACTGGCCCCCACTCCCTGTTTCTGCACCAGGCTTGTGCCTATTTCAAACAATTCCAGAGCAATCTGAGAAGCAAAAATATTACAAGTCTCTGCTAAAAATCTCTGCTAGATGCAGCTCTGGAGTGGCTGAGGGGTTCAAAGAGCTGAATGCTGCAGCCCTGCACCCATTCTCTGCATGCCTCCATGGCCAGTCCTGGCCATCTCAGCTGGCTGTGTTCCCCTGAGCATACTGCATCCCTGGAAGGGTGAAGAAAAAAAGACATGTTTGTGCCTGTAAGGTGGAGTGGACCAAATCCATGTTCTTTCATAATCTTCTCCCAAGATAAAACCTTTACTGAAATTAGGGTGACATGTTCTTCTGTGTTGGCTGGTTGTGGACATGTGGCCTTTCCCAACCTGTGACTGCTGTGTTGTCTCCACTCCACTCCTGCTGGGGCCAGATCAGCTCACCTGCTCTTGTCTTTGAGAGGAAGGGTGGCTGATGCTAACCACACCTTGGGAAAGATGATTGAAATCCTTGCTCTGCCACAGGCCTTAGTCTGGCAAGTTATTTAGGCTGGGAGGCTCAGTTTTCTATCTGTACCCATGTGATCACATCTTGACCTTGAAATCAAAATTGGCCCTGTTTGTGGTTGGGTGCTTTAGTTTTGCTTGGTGGAGCAACATAAATTCACACCACAGCCAGGCTTATATACGTGCCTAGCAGGTCCCCATCTCTGAAAGCATCAAAAAAGAGTAAAACTTTAGACAGTTCATATGTTTCAGAGTGTTTCAGGCAATGTACTGCTCCAGCCTTCTGCCATTTTTGTGCTTCTGGGAGGTGTGATCAGAGACTTACCTGGAACCAAGAATAATTTATATTAGCCTTGCCTGTGGCTAAGTGGTGACTAATAGGTCAGCATGTCAGACCATCTATAGTCAGACATTGAAGTTAATGAAAATGCTAAAAAAATAATTATTATTGCCCAGGGAAATTGGAAGGAAGTCTAGAGCAGCTGCTGTCTCAGGTTGCAATATTAAAACCGAATGAGACATAATAGCAGTATTTCTAGTCTTATTTATCATTCCCTTCAGTGTGTCAATCCTGATGCATGAGCATTTGAGTCCCTGAGACCCACAGCATGGAAATTTGCTCAGTAATTGAGGCATCCTGTTTGCCATGTGATACTTTTTAAGAAAATAGTGTTATGGGAGGCCCTGAAGAGGCATCTGGGAGTAAATAGCATTTGATTTTCTGAAGTTAAGAGAGAGGGAAGGCAGAGGTTGAACAGATGTGGGAAGTATCTCTGTGGCCTCTGCTGCAAGCAAAGGTGATGATGTGCAGGTCTGTGGGACAGCAGATGCTCATGAAATGGCAGAGATGTGAATAAGATGCCAGGTCAGGAAGCATGAGGAGATACAAGAACTGTGGGGCTGTTCCCATGAATACTGATGAGTGAAACCTTTACACACTTGGCCCTCACTGGCATGGGGTGTATATATGGCAAATGCTTTATGTTTCCTAGGCTGTTTTCACAGGCTGGTGCTTTTTGTGTGAGGAGTAGAAACCTTGTTTCAGCTTGCTTAAAAGTCAGAGCTACAAAGTGATGAGCAAGAGCTATTTTGGAGAAAATTGTGTTTAACATACCTTGCACTGATCAGTTTTGAAAAGATTCAAGCACACAAAGATGATTCTGTCCTTGTACAATCAAATGAATGTCCTTCATTTAAGCCCTGAACTCAAGCCTGTTTTTGTCAGTGGGAGAGTCTTTAAATTTTTTAAAGATCATGTGAAATTTGTACTAAAAGCTGCAGATCTTTTCTTCATTTACTGTGTTAGCTGTGCATAGCCATATCTTGAATGTAATTACATACAAGCAAACATACTGAAACCAGGGGAGGTTTGGTGTCATTTTAGACAAAAGCACTTCAGATTTATACCAGTTGAATTTAAGAGAGAGTTCAGTCTTGAGTGGCCTAAAGTTGAAGAAGAATATGAAATGTCAATATTTTAAGGCAGACAACTTTTTGCTCATCACTTCTAATTATTTTTTTTTCCCTTCCCCCATCCCTCCTTTTCCTATTTGGTGCAGGTCGGCAGCTTGTCTTCTTCAAGATGGCCTCAAATCACATCATGCCTGATCCTAACAAGATAACATATGTGAAGGTGACAGACTGACACCTTAAAGTGGCTCAGTCTGACTCATGAGTGACAAGAGCTGTTTGTGTATAAATATAGGCAGCTGGTAGGTAGAAGGTGGCTGTGGCCAGAGAGATAATTGCACTATTACTCATTCTAATCTATAGAGTGCCAAACAAAACTTTAAAGAAATAACCTGCATGATCAGGATGAACGTGCAATAAAACAACATTTTGAAAATGTGATTTTTTTTTTTTTTTTTAATTATTTTTTTTTTGACACAAAGCAAATCCAAGATGTGATACACTGGTAGGGTATAATTTTGGTTAGAAATCAGCTGACAGCTCTAGCTTTCCTAAGCAAGTTGAACATAATGTTATTGACCTGTGCATGTGTGTACAGGGATGAAAATGTGATCATTTCTGTGGGAAGTCTGTATCCTCCACGCTGATATTTATTTGGGCACATACAATCACAACGGAGTAAGTGAAGCATATCAGCTTGTAAGCTGAATAGCAAAGGTTACTGAAGACAATCAGCATTTGTGTTAAAGCTCTCCAATATGCAATGTATTTGTCAAAAGGAAGGGATTGGTTCTGTTTAGAATTGCTAGACTGTAGCTAATTTTCATTTTTGCTTCCAACGTTATCATAAAGTTTCATTTTTAATTTAAAAGAGCCATATTGTAGGGTCTAGCAAATCACATAAGCATATGAATAGTTCTGCTGAAAGGGTAGGGACTTACCCAAGAGCTGAGTGCTTTGCTGAACAGGGATAGTCCTAAGCATATGCTTACAATTAAGCCTGTGCTTAAGACTTTCCTTGAATTGAGTTTGAGTTGTTCAGGAAGCCACATCTTTCACAGACTGGCAAAGCAATCCAGCTGGTGGAACAGAACTAGTTTAATGACTATCTTGCAGTTACATGTATTTTTTATCACCAAATCCTTGGTTTTCTAAGGCACCACTTGCTATTAGAGTGAATGAAGGAAATGACCTTAATAATGTCAAATGAACGGTAGCCTTAATTCTATATAAAATGCATTTTACAGGCATGGTGTGTCTAGAGAATTTGCTTTCAGTGAAAGCAATAAAGTAAATGCTAAAGTGACCAATGTCATACTGTTTTGTAGTTTGTACAGTCAGGAAAAAAAGTGCTTTTGTTTCTCAAATTGTTTATTTTTGTAAAAAAAAAAATAAAATAAAAGATAAATACAATTTATTTCATACTCGATTTTTTTTTGTCTTGTAAAAATACGTCTAAATCCAGTGAAAACTTACACACAATGTATTTTATGTAAACTTAAGCCTGGGATATTTTTTTCCAGGAAGGAGCAGAGATTGTTCTAGTGGCTCCCAGTGATGGCTGCGATTCCAGGGTTTGTGGTGGCTTTGTCTATGCAGTGGCCTGTGATGAAGTGATTAGCTGTTAGAAGAATCTATTTGAGCAGCCTTTCCTGCCCTGTGGTTTGAGGCACTCTGCTATGAGTCTTTTAACATTTGGGAGGGGCGAGGATGAGAGCAGAACCTGAAGGAAATGCTCATCAAGTTCTGTGGAGCAGTTTCCTTCCCGAGGAGGGGCGGGGAGGGAGAGCAGGAGAGCCTGGGCAGCCAGGCAGTGGTTTGACCATGCAAGAGAGATGGCCAACAGTGACACTGCCTGCAGCAGGTCTTGTCTCACCACAGCTTCCCTGAGGTCACAGATACCCTCACCACTTCTGGCAATTGACTGAGCTGCCATGCTGTAATGTCTGTAACTCACAAATTAGCAAGCTCCCAGCCGTAATAGCTCAGCTGATTGTGTCGCTGTGCACTTAGGAACCCATCAATCATGCTGTGGTAATAAACAAACACTACAGATTCTTTTTAAATTGCTACATAAATCATGCCAACACATACTGCACAGTTCATTGAAGTGATACGGGTTGTTGGCATGGAGGTGCTGGTATGTATTTTGAAAGTCTTTAACCTCCCTGTGATTGCCTGCCCATTAAGCACTGTACACCATTCCAAAAATGCTCAGCGTTTAAAAACAACCTGAATGGTTAAATTCATTAGTAGGATTCCTAGGTAAAAAAGCACCAACATGTAAAAGAAAAAGATAATTATATCCATGGTAATTCTTTAATGTTGTAGTCAGGTAACTTAGTATAATTTCATTCCATCACTTCCAGCACACCGGAAAGAAGTGCCTCTTAAGTCAGGAATTGTTTATACCTGGAATTAAGCAAACTTGATGAGCCAATTTACATCACCTTCTGCAAGCAGAGATCAAATAAGCAAGAAAGCAACATAGCTATGAGCCAAGAAGAACAGATTCTAAATTTCAGCAGTAATCAACTTTATATGGGCAGTTGTATAATTCTTTGAGAGTAAGGCTTTTCAGTGGAAATGCTGATTAAAATCTTAATAAGAGAGGTGTGATACCACACTAACTGAATTTAATAGCCGTAGTAAGCACTGGGAAAAGTCTGAATATGTGGAGAGAAAACATCTTTGGCAGCAGTGGGTCTGATTCAGCAAAGTGCCTGGCTGGTTCTTGTGGCATGGAAACCCTTGAGAAACCACAGAGGAGGAGGAAGAGGAGGAGAAGGAGGAGGCAAGGCACAAAGTGAGCTCGCAGGTCTGGGCCAGTCAACCTGGGAGCTGCCCCCCCATTTGCTGTAGAAAAGGTGTTTCTATCTGGTTTTCCCTCTGACATTTGGACTGCTTTTTACATTTCCTGGCTTCCTGAAGCCACAAGGTGGAAATCTGAAAGAAGACACCCACAGGGCTTTAGATGAGTGATGTCTGTGTACGCACACACACGTGTGTGTATGTGTATACGTATTTATGTGCGTGTCACGAGGAACAGAGAGAGCTTATTTCCTCTGTGAAAAACCAATTGGCTGTGCACAAAATGAGGTGCTAAACAGGATGTTGAGTTCATCTGGAGAAGTGAGAGCTGCGTGAAGCAGTGGGTGCTGCAGCTCTGCAAGGGGCTGTGCTAAGCATTCAGTCTAGGCCAGCCATCACATTGCCCCAGCCAGGCTGCTGCTCAGAGCACCTTCAAGAGCTGCCCAGGGTCTCTGGGATGGTTTGGTGAAGGAGGGGGATGAGCTCTCAACACTGGGAGCCAGCTCGAGGCAATGAAGCCTGCTTTGGCATCATCTCTGGACTGATAACCTGAGGGCTGTAGTGGAGACATGCCAAAAGATGTGGTCTTTGCTTAGACCAAAATTAAAATATTTCTTCTTTTTTTCAAAAAA
>JAOEGS010007244.1:298744-311244 GCA_025447755.1 Corythornis vintsioides | reverse complement strand
TCAAAGCTAATATGAAAAAGAAGCTTCCTTTCCATTCTGAAAAACCTAGAATTGACTTAATTATTTTAGATTTCTAGCATTTCCATTTCTCGGTGAATTAGGGTGGAATACAGGATTTCTTTATTATTACGATTGCAGTGCATGCTGCAGGAAAATAGCCAAGTAGAATCCCTCTAAGCTAATAGTCACAGTGCTGCTTATCATTGTCTCCATTTTCCTCTGTACAGCAGGGCCAGTTTTAACCACCTAAAGAATTAGGAACTGTGTGAATGGCTAGATTGTAGTAATATTTTTGCTTTCCTACATAAGACACAGTCTTAATTATTTATTTTTTTTAAAAGCACATTTTCCTGATTTAAAATATTGCTTTTTTATTCAGCTTTTTTTTTCTTTTCTTTCCTTTTTTTTTTTTTTTTTCCTTTCTCCAATCATTGTAATTTGAATGTACAAAGTGAAAGGTAAATGTGGTAAATGCAAAGAAGGGATGCTTTTCATGAAGGGCCCAATCCAAAGCCCAAAAGAAAGAGTATGCCATCGACTTTCTTGTCATGGGACTTGAGCCATAATGTCTCTCAAAACATAGTCCTGTAGAACGAATTTTTAATTATTATTTTAAAATTGAAAAATTAATGATTTATTAGTTGCAAGTAACCTCTGTGTACAGAAATCAAAAGATGATAATTCAACATTAAAATGTGAAGGTGAATTTCCAACATCCAGTTTTCCAGTGCTAGTGTTTGTGTTATGGTTTTGTTTGTGGTTTGTTTTCTTTTTCTTTAAAGTCAGAATGTCTTTGAATGATTTATATAGCTAGATATTGTTAAGGTAGTACAAGAGACTGAATAAAAGAAGGAGCTTTTTGCGAAATGGTTAATAGGCCTTATTGGCAAATCATCACTATTGCAAGTGTCACAGTTACAGCTCAGCTTTAAAGTATATGAATTTAAACCCTAACTATTGTGACTAATATTTATTTCAAAGTACAGAATGTGTCACAGCAGTAGGGCATCCTATTATTAATGCTGTAAACTCTTGCTGTAACACTTTTTGGTATGAGGTTGCTGTGCTCAAGTTCTCAGCTATATAAAAGAAACAGTGAAACTTGCCTTTTTTTTCAGCTGTGTCTTGCTGTAATATGTGAAGTGACTCGTTCCCAAGAAGAGCCATATGGACAAGTTGTTCCATATTAAACTACTACAGTATAACTTTGAGCTGGCCTCGTATGCTATAAAGTCTCCGGTTAAAACACCAGTTTTAAAGACTGTTTTCAATTCTGCTCCACTTTTAAAATCAAATCAAGTCAAGGCATGGCTCTTCCAAGTAATGTATTCAGATTGGAATTTCTTAATATGAAAAAGTTCATGAATCCTTACCTGCTCTTTCATCACTGCATTGGTGATGCTTTGCAAGGACCACATCTGGGTCTTGCTCTATTTTAAATATGCTTTGCACTGCATGCAATTGCAGACTGCATTACATGATTCTATCATACAGTTTTTTCTCCAGTGCTGCTAGTTTATACTCCAGATCTTAATATTTCACTGAAGGAATTTGCACAGATCCCACAGACTTCAAATAGAAGTGTAAAAGTTGCAGAGGAATCATGTTAATGGAGGCAGATTTGTGCAGAAAATGATACATGGCCAACATGTTTTCTTCAGGTTTCCTTTCTTTTTTACCCTTAAAGAGGCACCTGCTGCTGCAAAGGGACACTGCAGTAGCTTCAAATCAGGAACTTTCACTCTCTGTGCTTACAAAAAGATTTTTTCCCCTACCTTGTAAGTCACTACTCAAAAGACTTTCTGAAATAAAAAATAAACACAAGAATGATATTTCAGGATTTATTTTTTCCCCCCCTTAGCATCTGGTAGGTGAAAGGAAAAAAACCCAAACAAACAAAAAAACAAACCACACAGCCTGTTAAGTTTTATATTTTAAATGACCTTTCTTCAAGGAGACGGAATTCCCTAGCCTCAGTTTATCTTTACTAGAATATCGGTAGCTCATGTGTAAGCTTGTGTTTTGCCCTTTTTGTTTTGGTAGTGTTTTCCAGTTGAAAAGAAGAGTGAACTCTCAGTCCTCTTGCCTTTTCCAAACCTCTAGTTTGTAGTTGTACTTATCATCAATATTGCAGGCCCTGACACTCTGCAGCACTGTCACTGTATATACTGTGAAGGCAGTAAAAATGAGCACTAATCAATCTTTCAGGGAGAAGCAATGAGCATTAGAAGGCCACTATCCTGTGACTAAACACACCCCTTTTATGGAGTGTTGGTGCTAATAAAGGACAGCTTATTACTGAGGCAGAGACCAAAGCTTGGGTGAGGTCAACCATGACTGGCAGTCATCAGTCATTCTTAATGATACTTTTTCCCGTGCTTTCTAAGGGATTCTGAGCAGAGTGCAAATCATTCGGGGTCATCCATAGTTCATGTACCCACAGATGGCAAAGGTTTTGAAAGACTTTAGTTTAAACTTGTATTTTTTTATTGTTTTTAAATGTTACTCAAGTAGGCAAAAATCTCAAACAAACCAGATTTTTGCTCATTTGGAATGTTATATTTTCTTGCACTCTAATAGATATTTTACACACCGGAGTGCTTGTGCATTATAAAGAATTACATAAATTTATTTTTATGACGTCTGTCTTCTTTAATTATTACCTTTGATGTCTATTGGTGACTAAAGAGAGCTTAACAGGATTTCTCTCCCTTCTTAAATTTCGCAAAGTGAAACTCAGCCAGTCCCTGACAGATGTCTGTTCCTCACCTTCAGGATTATTTTATAAATCCCTTTCTGATGAGCGGAAGTGTCAAATCAAGGACAGGTCATAAAGTAAAAGTATAAACCTTTTAAAGGGAGACCTTGGTAATATATAAACATTTTGCACACTATCTGAAATTTTATGGACTTAAAAAAATGATACTTTAGTAATAGGAAGGCAAAAGTTTAAAACACGAGATGGTGTGCATGTGTTTTTAAATACACACTGTTCCCTTGCTCCTTATCTATCTTTCTGTAGTCAAATTTAACATGTATTGAGAAAATATCTGTCCTGTCTGTAGGGGCTGTTACTAAAGTTTGGGTTTCAAACGGTCTCCCCAGTTCATTTCCTTTGAAATTTGTGCCTTTTTCAGTCACTGTTTTTAAATTCCTCAATTAAGCATTCTGTACCACCTTGAAGTTGGTGAGTGGGTATATAGCTGCTGTGATCTATACAACTGCTGTCGTTTTCAGTTGGTTTAGATGATCTGAGATTTTACTTGAGCAAAATCATTAGTTTACTTCTAAAAGCTCAGGTAAACTGGATCATTTTTGGATCTACTGACAAGTCCACACTGCCATACAAATAAATATTTTACTTAACAGTACTACGTTGCTTCATAATGTAAAATTCTGATGGCAGGTTGGAGGACAAAGGAACATATTTGGCTAAAGGTACCTGAATATATGCATACGAATGTATAGAGACATGAAACATTGTAACTGGTGGGGTAAATTTTACAGTTGCAGATTATTTCCTTTTTATTTTAATCTTTGTACTGTTGAAAAAGCCAAGCATGTACAGTGTGTGTAAACAAAAAAATGCAGTTTCACTTGGTTAACATTAAAAGCTCATTTGTTTCCTGGTGTGTCTGTACAGCACCGAGCGCAGTAGGACCCTGTCCCACATAGAAACATTTAAAAGTTTCCATATTTTGTTATATAAAGTACTACTGAGAGGAAGGGGTAAAAGGTTAATAATTTTTTTTTAAAGGTCAGAGGTTTGTTCTGAAATGTTTTTGTGGCTAGGAAAATTGTCTGATAGGTCCTTCATTGTTGATGATGAGAATGCTTACTTTCCTTGTTAGGATTTGCGTCTTCTTTGTGTCCTGGTTAAAAAGTCAGTTGTGCAATACTGTAATTATACATCATGTATGAAGCTGAGAGAGAGTTAAACAAGTCACTGATGAACAAGTGTGATTTGTACATTCCTAGAAATGATGTAAAGCGTATGGAAATTACTGCTTGAGAAACAAACATTTATACAGTGTTCCAGGTGACAGCAGTGTGCAGTAAGGCCTGAATCAGGAAAGGAATGTGGTGCCTTTGTGAGCCTCCATCCCAGTGATGCTCTCTATTAACTGCTGGTGAAAACACAACCAATGCGAAAAAGCAGCTTACCTGGTGTGAAGACCTTGAACCAGCAGCAGTCATGAGGGTGTGCCTATGTACATTCAGTCCATTGCTAGATTAGGACCTGAGGCTACTCTTCATCCAAGAAATACTTTGATTGAGGGTCTGTGTATTAGATGAAGCTTTTTCAGTTACACAGAGTTCTGGACTGTGAGGAGAGGGCACGAGAGCATCCACTCAGGGAGGAAGGTGGTGAAACTCGCATTGTCACTGCTGGGTTGGGGGCCTCCAGAAAGCCTAGCTATTTAGGTCAGCTGAACATGTAGGAGTGGTATTTTAGTGCTACATGATGCTACTTCTCTCTGGTCAGAGGGATGAAAGTCACCTTTGGGTTCAGTGTCCATCAAGCTGCCCTGCAGATAGATGATAAACAAAAAGCAGAGCTATTCTGTGATTCCATGTCATCAAGGTGATATGCAAGTTCAGCCTTTCACATAGGCATAATGCTAGCTTTTAGATACTGCATCCCTTCTCCCCCCGCCCTCCCCCTCTGTGTTTTTAGATGTTTAGTTTTTTTTCTTTATATCTAAAATCCTTTATTTTGTCTTTACAGACTGGTTGAATAGAAATCGTTTAGTTTATGCAGCTTTGTGCTTTTTCTCTACAGCTTGTATCTGCATGAATGTGTTGCAGCCTGATGCGAGTTCATTCGATTAAATAAAATGCTTAAATTGTAATCCGTGCAAAACGATCATATTTGAAACACTTGATGTCTCGGTGAGAATCCATTTAATAGTGATCAGATTTAAATGATTTAACACAGTGGTGGTGGTGGGAGGTGGGGGAGGGAAATACAGTTTTGAGACATTCCTGTATATAAAAAAAAGATTAAACCAAATTCAGATATGTCTCTCTCCCCCCTTCTCTCTCTCACTCTCTCTCTCTCTTTTTAAGCAGTCAAAAGATATACTGTATCCCCAGTGAAAGGGCGCTTTCAATCCAGTTATCCACTTTACCCAGTCTCAGTTTCCAGAACCTTCCACACCCCCCCTGGTTAAACCACTAAGCCTTTGATTCCTTCCTGATTACACTATGCAAGACATCTATCAAACACTGTCTTATCTGTTTGTAAGGCAGCTCAGGCCTCAGATTTAAGTCATGGGTTTTGGCTACAAGTTGGAGTGTGATTAATAATTGACTAATGTAGCTTTTATTTATCACAGGCTAGCACATTTCACCATTACCGAGTTAATTTATGTTAAGTGTAAGCTGTCGTTCAATCTGTTTTTCAACTTTTTTTTTTTTTTTTTTTTTTTAAATCCTAAGTCTATCTTTCACTTTTTGAGAAACAAAATCCTTACACAGGGCACAGTCTTACTTGGTGCCAAAAAGTTGATTTCCTTTTCAGCAGAGCCATACATCACCGGCCCTCCCAGCTGCAGTGTCAGCCCCTGACAGAATGACATGTGTCATTTATCAAAGGGGCCAGGCCGGGCCTTGGGAAACGCACACGACAAAGCCTGAGAGAGTTCATTTCGCAGTCCCCTCCTACCCTCTGTGAGCCTCTTGCCAGGAAAGCCTCTGATGTTTCTGTCTTTGCAGCATTACTGTAAGTCCTTCAACCTTCACAGTATTAACCCTCGCTGCCGCCACTGCCGCCGCCAGCCCTCCCCAGCGCCACTGGACCTCCCCCGCAGGGCCGCTGTGCCCAGGTGCTGCCCGCCTGCCGCTGTGTGGGACTGACGTGCACCGGGCTACTCCCTCAGTTGTTTCCCCACTCCTCCTGGAAAGGACTTTTTTTTTTTTTTTATTTTTTTTTTTTTTTAATCCCATATATTGTACTCTATAAGAATTAAAGTCCTACATTTTTTCTACAACAGGACAAGGTCAAAGACATAAAGAATAAGGTAATAAAGCATTTCAGTCATGAAAAAAGGGTAACCACTGTCCTGCGCACAGGTAGCGATTTCTGCTTCATGTGAGGCAGCGAATGAGATGGAGAGGGAATCTTCTTCCACCTTCCTCTTTAAATTATCCTTTGGGTTATTCTGAAACCATGTGCTGAAATAAATACATAGGTAGTTTCTCTGTATGCCACTTCACAGCATCCAAGCTGCACAGCACCTGCATTGAGGAGCTGACCTGGTAGGACTTGCTGTGTGCCTCCTGAAACTCATCTATCAGCTAGAGGGGAAAAGGTGAGGAGAAAGAGAAGTTGATAGCATTTAACAGGGGAAAAAAAAATAAATCCCCAAACCTCAAGGTGTCGCTTGCACTGAATAGTTTAATTTCTGTAATGTAGTTGCCTCAGTTCTGCAGCCCAGGAGATGACAAAGGAGTTCTAGCATAAAAATCTTCTGTCAAATGAAGAAGAGCGTATTTTCAAAACACAACAATGTTTTTGCTGAAACAAAACTTTTGTTTGCATGCAAGTGCGCACAAGTGTGTTTTAAATGGCTGAATTTTACATCTTGATCATGTACAAAGAATGTGAGAAAGTTATTGTCTCCTCCCCTTCCCCCACCAAATCACTCTTTGTACTTTGCATAGTTCCTACCACACTGAAGTTATTTACAGCATCAGATATCATTTAAAGAGATAGCTAAGGAGACTGTAGCCTCAGCTAGGAACTTTCCAGAAAGGAGTCCTATAAATTAGCCATTGCTCAGGAGTGGCTGTTTTCTAGTCAGGGCTGGTCCTTTCATTTGTCTACATAAGGCTAATTTATTTTTGCAGCCAGATGTGGGCTGACAGCCATCACTCAGAGCTTCCTTCCCCCACTGTTAGGAGGTCGGGAAAACAGTCACGTTTCCCATTTTACAGAATCCCCATCAACATTATTGAAGATGGATGTATCTTTAAAGCAAAGATTGATTGTGGATATCGGAGTTATGGTGTCATTTATCATAGTGAATATTATTTAGACTTGGATTGTACAAGGCTGTAACTTGAGACACAGCCAGGGGAGGGACAATCTGGAAACGAGGATCCATGAACTTTAATGGATGGATGCTTTTTCAAAGCTCCACTCACTATAGCATGATTTACTTTTCTTACAGAAAGGAAACAAGCATTTCAGTTTTAAAGGGCCAGCATGCCATCCTGGCCTCTTTAGCGGGTCCTTCACAGAGGCATCTGAGGCTTAAAGCTGAGACAATAAATAGAGATTGTGTCTGAATGTTAGATGTATATAAGTGCTTTTATGCTAAACATATCTAGGTGCACTGGAGAGTCTTGTTTGTATGAATTACACTAGTTGGGTTCTTAGTTGAAGGGGTACTGTGGCTGAATAATGCAAAATATTGATTATATAAGTATATATTCTGAAATTTCAGAAGCTCCGAATAAATTGCATTACAACCAGCATTGTTACATTTCTGTGTGCGTCTCTTTTGGAAGAGACAAAGAGCATCTGAACTACACATTCACTTACTGCTTGAGATATCTTCCAGAAGTGGAGCACCTAGTAAATTCTGCATGTGCCTGGTGGAGCATCAACTTTCTTTCTAGTTGAGAAATGCAGCAGATCACAACAGTTTTGTGCATACGGTTTTCACAATATGCTTTTGTGTAAAATTAAGAAATGTAGATAAGGATCTTGCAGATGAAATAGTACCTCATATTTTCAGAATAAATGTTTTAGAAAACCTGCTGAAAATCTGAAGGCTGTGCTTGACCTGTTACTTCTAATCTAGTACCACCAGCACACTAGCATGCTTCGTGAATTTATTAGAATGTTTCATGTTTTGGAACATGACTTTTTATTTTCTTTTAGAGATTAATTAACTTGAATTCAGTAAATGTTCAACTGACTTCAGTAAAGGGATAAGTTCTTGAAAACAGTAGCACAGGTCTTGATACAGCTTAAGCAGGCATCAAGAATGGTTCCCACATATGCTTTGTCAGCTCAGTCCCACCTTGAGGCATTCTTCCCTTAGCATCATTTTCCCAATTACTTTGTTCAGGTAACCCACTTGCTCCTAAGGTAAAGTTGCTTATCTTACATTCCAATCTGATTATCTGATTTCCATTGATACCTTCCATTTCCCATTGATTCCATTTTTTGGAGTTCTTTTTCATGTCTCTGATTATAGCTTGGATCCCTCTTGACCTGTTCTCCTTCAGTGGGTCATGTATCACAGTTGGGAGTTAATGGTATCACACAAAGAAACTGCCTGGGACAGCGGTTTGTTCCTGTGGGATGACATGTATCTACTAAGAGGAAGGTGGCTCTTAGCACACTTGTCCCTATGAACTCCTGACATACTGGCCTCTAAGGCAGCACTTCCACAAGGATATACTAAAACTTGCACCAAACTGTCTCCTTTTTCCTGTTGGTTTTGGCTTTTTTTTTTTTCTTTAAACAAAACCAGAAATCACTTTGCTGTCATAAACCAAATTCAGTATGAGAGTTTTCATATGAATAGTCAAGCTCAAGAGTTTAAAAAAACATCCAAACAATGGAAACAATTATGAACATCTGTTTTTGAATGCATATGTATTCTGTACATAACAAATAGAGAAATCCTATTATCTAGAACAATAAAAGGGAATTTCCCTTTCTGTCTGAACACTCTTTGGAGGAATATGGCCTTCCATTTAGAATGATGTTTTGGGGGGGTTGGATTTTTTTTTCTTCTACTAATGAGATGAAAATGAGGATATATTTTATTTCATTTTTTTTTCATCTCCCCCAACTTCTCATGGTCTAGATTTCAGTTTCAAGGACACTAGTATAAATTCTGAGAAATCTATTTTTACACCTGTGCAGCTGAGATCAGAATGCCTCCGTGAGGGCCTGCTACATTTACTTATACATAAAAAAGTATTTTTCTCTTGCTTGAGAAACATACAGAATGTCTCCAAAGAGGAAGCAGTTTATCAAATTCATATTAATCACAGCATCAATAATGTTGACCGAGGTCAAGTCATTACACTAAATATATTGTAACCATTATTAATGTATGTAGCCCAGTGCCATAGCTATGATATAAGACTGCTGTTTCCTGATTAAAAGCTGTTTGGTGATGCAGAGATTCAATACAGATTCTCCCTGCCTTGTGGTGACTGACAGTAGCTTCTGGTATTCTGCTTTCTTCTGACAGTGGAGTATATTAATATGAACACACCTTACAGAGGGGGCTACAAGAACTGCAGAATGCAGAAAACAAAAGTGTCTAATTTCAGCAGCCACAACTGTGCATCCATAAGGCAGCCAAATTTATCACGGCACATTATGGAGTGCAGCAAATGTCATGAAAACCATTGTTTTTTAATTTTTTTCCCTGAGAGTCTGAATGAGGTGATTTATGGTAGTTATCCATCTTAAGGGTCATCCATCAACTTTTAGTTGCTAGGCAATCAAACCAACAGCTGTTTGCTTTGAATCAAGCTGAAAAGTTGTCAGTCATCACATGCAGGTATGACCTTAGTGGTTAAAAACATTATAATGCATGCAAAATTAAAGAGACAAAGTCCTCATTCTCCCTCTCCCATAATTTGGTTCATTACTTTCCATGAGTAACTCAGGTAGCACTGACTCCAAAGCTTTTAATTTAAGGCAATCTTTGTGAAGATCCTAGTGCCAGTGATGCTGGTCATTGCATCACAAAAATATCTGTGTGCTCGTGTACCATGTTCTTTGTATAGAAATAGTTTTTAGCAGGGCAGTTTCTCAGATGTACCATCAAGTAACAGATTTTTTTTTTAACTCAATCTTGTTGGCATGTTTAGAGTCAAGGGTAGACCTTGAGCAGAAAAACTATTGTAAAAGGCTACCTTATGATTGATTAGGTGCATGTTTCACTGCTGGGCTAGTAACTGGTGCAAGATGTAGTGTAAAGAAGGCTAGGATACTGTTCTGTTTTACTGTGTCCCCTTAGAGTGGAGCTAGAGGGCACAGTGGTGAAACCTCCTGAATTATGTGTATATCATTCCACCATGTTTGTTACTAAAAACAGAGCAATATCACTTGTGATTTGGAGGCACTATATTTGACAGTGTAAGAACAACCTAGATGTAATATGAGGACATGAACCTGTTTTCGTTCCTTGCTTCTGGTCTTCTGTTGAAATCACTTCCAAGGAGCTCTTCCAATTGTCATTTGTCTCCACTAAGCACCATTCCCTATTAAACAACTCTGAAATTACTAAGGGGAGCTGGATTCTGCAAGGGACTCTAGAAAATGCAGAAGAAGGTTGGGGTAAATTGTTGAAGAGACAACAATGCATGATTTGCTAATAAACATAGTTACTGACTTGTTGGTTCCTGATACTCAAAAACTGCATGCATCTCCAGTGCTGTAATCTTGAGCCATGGAGCTTCTGGCAGATTGACAGAGATGGAGCAATAGTCAGAAATGCAAAAGTGCAAAGGGGAAGGGAAGTCAGCCATTTGGGGGAAAAAGCTGCCTTCAAGCCATTTTTTTTTTTAACAGATGTAGTCAAAGGACTGCCTTTATCAATGAATCGTTTCAAAGAACTCAACCATGAGTTGCAGCTGTTGAGGTGGAAGTGTTCTGAAGAGAAAATAGTTGTTACCACGTTGTTTTTTTTCAGAGAGCCCAGGCCTTTCTTCAGAAGTTAAAAAAAAAAAAAAAGAAAAAAAAGAAAAAAAAAAGGAAGTTGTGTTATACCTCTATGTTAATTCAGACACACTTGCAAACCTGAGGCCAGTCCTGGTGAAGATGACACATTGTTGTTGTCAATAAATCTTCCTTTCCCCAGACAGTATATCTTACTCTGCTAACCTGAGCGAACCAGTAATTAATTGTCTTGCCTTCTCAGGGATTCTACTGTGTGCTAACTAATCATGGTAAGAAAAGACTCTCTCCTCATTTTGATAAATCTAATATTTCAAATTTTATTTACATAAGTACCCAATTGTCTTTGTCCCCTTAACGTCTTTGACTTTCATTTGTGTATAAATTTGGCTGTGCAACTATTTAGATGCCACTGAAGCTAATAGTGAACAATCCTGTGCCCTTGAAACCACCGTGTCATCTGTGCGGGCTCTTGTGTGGGCTGCGGTTTGCATAACATCTGAGCACCTTCCGAGTGTTAATGTAAAATAGACGTGCAAAATACTCCTTGTAGTGAATGCACTGATGGGTGATAACCATTTTCATAAAATCCTCACCATCATATTTTCACTTATCATGTAGCTCACACCAGGTGGCTTGTTAGCAGTTGCTAATGAGTTTGTTGTAGTGTGGGAGGTTCCCAGGTTGAGAGCTACACTTGCAGTTTTGCTCCCTCTCTTGGGCTGTTTCCAAGATTTGTGTGTGTATTCCTAATGTTATTTTAAATCACTTCTAACACTTAATTTTGTTCTCCACAGAAATATAGTTGCAGAACACATGTGAACCAAAGCTTATGATGATGTATCTATTTCTGTTTGTCCCTTTAAAAAACTCCTAATACTCTTTCATCCCATCATAGTATTATTTTCTGTATATCTTCTCAGTAAAATAGAATAGTAACAATGTAAAGTCCTAAATGGATCTCCTGATATCTTTGACTCCTTTCCATTTACAGCAAGCAAAACCTGCTTTTCTACTCTTTTTTTTTTTTTTTTTTTTTTTTTTAATAGAAACTACTATAACTGTAGAGAGGGAGAGTTGATGTAGGTTTTACAGGAAATTTAAGGAGAAAATGGTCACTTTGGGACAGATAGTAGTACCTTGTCAAGTATTATCCCATCTGTAGTAGAGTAATGAAACTTATAGTGAGTAAAGGTGGCAGAATCAGACTGTTTGATCAGTTTTAATCTATGAAGTGCCTAACCTACTCCTTTAACCTTTAGTATAGCTCAGTATGTAATCCACCTGCCCACATCACCAGAGGGACAAAATGAAGAATTTAGACTGTTGTTGAACAGAATGAATTTCCATAGTGGATCAACCTAATGTTCCAGTGATGACACGTGGTAATTTGATAGTTACCACATAATAACAGGAACAATGCAGTACATACAGTACTGAGTAACTCCATTGGATGCAACAGTAATTATAGGGCAACTCACTGACTGTTAACACTTTGTTGTCTGATTACTGTACACTTAACTTGTGTTAGTGATGTAATTAGTACATGTTTCTGCAGTTGAGGGATATCCAACAGACTATGTCGTATGGTGGAGTTTTTTTTTACTCCTTGGCCTCAATGTTTACAGGGTGGTTGTATTCTATGTAGCACGAAGAATTTTTTATCCACCTGCAAATACATGCCCTTTTCCTTCTGAATTTTGCTGCTTTCCAGAGCTGGTGGGCTTCCTTTAGTGGGGCATTCCTAGGACAAAAAAAAAAAAAGAAAAAAAAAAAAAAAAAAAAAAAAACCAAAAAAAAAAAAAAAAAAAAAAAAAAAAAAAAAAAAAAATTTAAAAAAATG
>JAOEGS010007244.1:281940-291464 GCA_025447755.1 Corythornis vintsioides | reverse complement strand
TAATTATTATTTTAAAATATCTATAATGTTATGAGGGAGAGAAAAATCCAAATTACAATACTGAGAAATTAAATAGATGTTTACAAAGCTACTTTGCCTGTTTCTTCTGCAATGATTATGAGATGATAATCATAAAATGATTCAGAAAATAGATAATAGAAGTCTCTTGGGATTGTTCATATTACATGTGAGTATTTTATAATGCCATAAATAGCAAGCAAGCTAAGATTTTATAAACTTATTTTATTAATGCACATTGATTTATCATTATAATTATTAAGCCGAAGAATACAGACAAATGCTTGTTTGGAATCAGGTAAACTATTAAAGAAGTAGCTCTTTGCTGCAATGGGCAAAAGCAAGCAGGAGGGAGGAAACTCAGCTCTGGAGCATGCCAGCCCTGACTTGGACTTTCCTCAGAGAGGAACAGCTCTCCTTCATAAGTCTGAGCTCTGGCAGTAAAGTAAACCCTAACACCCCCAGCCTTTAGCAGTGTATTTGATGCCAGCATATGAGTGAAGAAATAACAAAAAGGCACCCTGTTAGCTTAATCTGTTTACAATAATTGTCAAAGAAGTACCAGTAGATGGTATTTTCTAAAGTAAAAGAAAAAGCAAAACAAAACAAAACTAAAAAATACCTTTAGAAACTGATCTTACTTTTCCTTAAGTCTTTTAGGGCAGAATTGAAACAGCTTGAGAGCAGATGACTGTATTCTCCTAAAGGCAAGAAAAGTCTAACACAAACAGTATATGAACGATATATTATTTTTACTGATTTCCAGTGCTGAAATTGTTTTGAAAGCAGGCTTATTCATTGCTGGAACAAGATAGTTCATTTACTGTATATTGTGCTTCAACCAGTTTAGAAAATTCTAGCTTTTTGTAGTGGTCTTTGATAGTTTTGAGTGTGCAGTCCTCATTTTTATGTGGCTTCTAATGTAGTTTATGAAGCCCAGGTCCTCTATATGCAACTGCAAACCTGTCCGAGTGTGTTACTCTGATGTATTTATGAGTCCTGTTGACAAGTATGTATGCTAATCAAGACAGTAACTTCATTTCTCAAAGCTTAAGTATACACCTTGCTTTAAATCTGAGTTTTCCAAGGGCATTTTAGAATCATGCCTAGATATTAAGTAATTTATTGGTTTGAAATCTGCACCCTTAAATTTCAGATTTGTGTTTTTAAATTAATTGCAGGTAATGAAGATCCTGATCATGAGTGTTGGTTGGCTTTCTGATGCACAGAGAAGGTCACTCTAGAACTCCATGGGGTTTTCATGTGAACAAACTGGGCATTATGGTGTAAGGATCTTGGATGGGAAACATTAATCCTGTCCGATTCTGGTGTCAAACTAAGGCTGTATGAAACAGCCTTAATATTTTGTCTGTATATGTAGTCCCATCCAAAGAGTCAAGAAGTGTGTTTTACTAGTTATCTAAGGTTTTTCTACTTTAAATGTAGCTGTGTGTGTACAAATCTTTTCTAATATATACAATTTTGTTTGTTATTCCTTACATCATAAAATATCCACTTAATGCAATGTTATTTTTTCTTCAGATAGATAGAACCAAGTAATAAAATTCAGATTTTATTTTCCATTACAGGTGCAAATTAGTGTCATGTATATGTATAGTATTTTCTGTAAGCAGGTGTGAGATTAAAATAGTTTTTCTAGATAACTTGCTTGTTTACCGTTTCCCAGCTAAGAATTAATATTCTTATCATTATTGCTGAAAAATGAGTATCCTCTGTAGTTTCATGACCTCTTGTATTTTAGTATTCTAACATACTTATGGGCTTCCCTGTTTAAATAAATTCATGTTTGCATCAGAAAACACAAACCCTCATGGATTTGCATTTGCCATCCACACACTTGATAATCTTCATGAAAAGATCAAACGGCAAAAGGCAAAGCCTCGAGGTCTCCCCTCACATTTTAGGGAAGATTTAACAGCAGGATGACATAGCGAATGAGGACCTGCTTCTGTGATTTGCTTAGGCCCTCCTATGATTTACCCTTGGTGCCAATAAAGGCAGATTGTATTTTGCAGAGGATATGCATCCTGTGGTAGGAGCAGGTCCTAAGAGTTTTACAAAACACACTGCAACAGAAGTTGTAATCTAAACAAAACCACACTTTTTAACATAAAAGGGACAAATAAGTTTTATATTGTGGTGTTTAGTTGGTTGGGGTTTTTATATGTGTTTCTTTGTGTTTTGTTGGATTTTTTTTTAGTTGCCATACCTAATATACATGCTACTTAACCATATTGAACAATATAGTAAGTCACTCAGCTGTCGCTTCAGAGGTGGGGACCCACCCAGGGCGTGCTGCAGATACTCCAGAGCACTCTGCACTTAGTGAAAAATGTACCACTGCAGGTGCTGGATAAGAACATGCTGTACCCCTGCAGAAGGAGGCAAAGCACCGTCTGATAGTGCCTGTCGTGCTCCTCTCCTTTACCTGTAACCTCACACGTTCTTCTGCCTACACTGTCGTTGCCTGTATTCTGCACCAAGGAGTACACAGATGCCAGGATTGAACTATTGGAATGAAACAGTGCTTGAGCTTTTCAAGCATGAACTAACAGCTGATGAAAATACTTTTTCTGTTCATTTCCTTTAATGCTCTCCCACAACCCACTCAAACTAAAATAATTGTACAAAAATCTATCATTTCCTTTGGAACAAGGAGGTGGTTTTCCTCTTTCTCCTTTCGCACAGATGAGTTTAGACATCTAGGGCTAGACAGCTGTGATGAAAGCTGTTTTTCAAAGGTTTGTGTGGCATTGTTTACATTACTGGATCTCTTATCCTCTAAACTTGTAGCTTTTTTTCAGCCTGGTTAGAAGAACAGTTGCATTTAGTGGATTAAATTCTATCCTTCTTATACCTTCACTATGTCAGGAGAGTCCATGGGTTTGTACCTGTGTTAATGAACAGAACAGAATCCAAAAATCGAACAGAATTGGATTTTTGCCTTTATCAGTTTTACGTTATGCATTTATTTTTGTCAAAGCATCCTGTATTTACTCACAGGTGTTAGTTACTTTAGCAATAATTTTTCTTCATTGGTTTTTGTGTCTCTATTAACATTTGCTTGTACCTAGACAGCTTGCTTCTGCTGTTGCTCCTGCTCTTTTCCATATACTAAGTCACACGAGAAAACATATCACAGCATGTTTTTGTGGTACTACGTATGGTTAGCTATTGACATACTTTTCACAGGTGTTCTATATGATCAGAAATGTGACTGAACTGAAATGTGAGAGGTGATGCATCTACCGAGGATAATGATTTCCAGCCATAATGCTAACAGTAATAATACTTAGCTGGAACACAGTAAATAAGCATGTAAGTTGGGAGTACTCTATGTCTGTTTAGACGTCTGTTCTGGATTGGTATTTGTCTCCTTATTAAGACATGGTTCTACTATAAAAATGTTCAAGAATTCATGTTCTCCCTGGTATTTGATTATACTGTCCATAAACCTCTGAGAAACAGCACCTGCTGTAAAGTCAATGAAAAACAAAGATAGAATTAATTAAAACCCTGAGGTCTTTCAGCAATTCATGCTTGGCTCCAGCATTCTGCCTATTATTTCTCTACAGAAAGGGTCATATATTCATCTAACCAAGAAAAGATACTTCCTTAAATAAGTGCATACATGTGCTGTGAGTTTCTTGTGTTCAGGCAACAATGACTCTGGTTTGACCTTTCACCTGCCTAACTAAGCTCTGACTACATAATCAATGGGGAAGTGAGACCTTCTTAGAGTGAATTAATTTCCAGGTTTATCTTTGCTGTTATTGATGAATATTTTGTCATTAATATAGAACAGTGTTTAAAATTAAATGAAATGCATGAAATTATAGCCAAGACATTTTTGGTAAGCATTATAGTTTTTCATGTTAATCAGAAGTAATTAAAGGCCAGATCTCAAACAGATGAAAGCACTCTACATCTCCAGTGTTTGGAGACAAGTTAGTTGAAAATGATTTCTGAAAAAACCACAAGCTATTGATTGTGTTATTTGTGAGCACAGTTATTATGAGCATCTTAAATGCTATTCCATTTTCCTGCCCTTAAAACAAACACAAACAAAAGCACAGACAATATGCAGGAACTTACTGCTGCTTTCACTTGACAATGGTGTTTCATTGCAGCCTTTTTGTGGTTAGAATAACTGAGTTGGGAATCATGGCACATAAAATAAAAGCTATGAAAAGGCATGTCTTTTGGAAAAGAAACCCAGAAGTTGTAAATAGAAAACAGTACTGAAAATAAAATTGAGAAATTAAAAAATAATGTGATTGAACTTCTGAAAACAGTTAAATTTGCAGCTATTATTTATGCTTCAGCACTACAAACAGTGTCTTTATTTAGGGAATGGAATGCTAAGAATTTTATTTCTCCCCATTCTCATTTGTTTTCTGGCATCTGATGATGAAGTTTTTCCCTATTTTTTCCATTATTATTTGCTAAATATAGTATGATATTTTATTTACCTTGGTCGAGAGCTTTGAGACTTCAGTGTGGCTTCACCATTGTAGCAATTTCACAAATAAATCACCACTTGATTTGACCTGGACTTGAGTCCAGGAATATCACAGTTTACATGAAGACAGGATTGTTTTTATTGCAGAAGAAGCAAATTTATACCAGATAGGTGGATTACTACACCTGTAGATACATGTATAGAATATATCTGCTTGTATCTTTTTAATTAGTACTTACTAGTTTTTGCTAAAGCAATGTGTTATAGAGATATTTTGGAAATACAGTGGTGGACTCTACAGTCTTTGATAAGACATTTAATTTTATGGACATGTTATTTCTGCATGTGTAAAATAAAGATACATTGTTAGTCTTTTTTTTTTTTTAATTTCCAGATAATTAAACATGATTATCTATTTACCAATGAATAGATGTGATGTGTTTACAATATCAAAGATGTATATAAAGCACGCAGCTATAGTTGAAGCTCTAATTAAAATACATTATTGTTTGTCATGGTTTTTAGGCGAAAATTAAAAAGCGTTGCCAAATTAATCTTCAATCAAGAGTTCATTAATTAGCTAACCTTCTGTAAATGGGCTGCAGTTTGATGACAGCTCACTAAAGGACCATTTAAATGAATTCCTGATTGTATCAATCAGACAGGGGAAAAGAGTTAGATTTGCGGATCTTTTACAGTAGTTTCTGAAAGCATTTCCCCAGCATTTAATGCATAAAATGGATGTTAAACTATTTTAAAGTGATGAATCCTTTTTATTACTGTCCCAAACTCTCTTACTTCTTGCTGTATATCAAGAGGAAATGTGTAACGCTGCCAAGGTTTCGTGATCCTGAACAGAATATTGCAGAGGAATATGCTTTATAACATAGTAATAAGCAGTTGCTTGAAATAACATCATAACTTTCCATGAGAAAAAAAAAAAGTTTTGAGAAAATTATTGATTATATAATAGTCTTTAGTAAAATTTACTTTGCTTCTGTCATGAATTTAAAAATATGAGGACTTAAGTGATCAGCGACTTCAGTTGCTTTTGTGCTGGCAACATAAAATTTCTGAACTTCTAGCCTATCTGGAAGTGTCTGCATGAAAGCGACAAAGATGCTACTGCTAGATTAGGGTATATGTCTGTGTTACTTTTGTGCATGTAAAATCTATCTAGACCCTTCACGAAGCTTGAAAAAAAAGTTTAGAATGGGTTGTAGAAGTTAATACTATGTTTTTATAACTTCTTTTGTGATAAATAGGTGGGATTGGGTTTTTGTTTTTGGTGGGGTTTTTTTTGGCATGTATTTAGTCTGTATGGATGCCTTTTGTGGTTATGCGTGAACATGTGTTTTATGAAAAGTATGGTCAAAATGACAATCTTTATTTACTCTTGCCAAAAGTTCTCCTCCTAAACTTTGTTTTTTAAACATTTACTTATCCTTTGGGTTGGTTATCTTCTTAGGGAAGTAAAATAGTTGGAATATTTGTTAGGGGTGGGTGGGTGGCATTATTTAGTCAGTAGATTCATATACTGAAAACTTTTTGAAATGAAAGTGTTAATTAATGCCAAGAAAGATTGTGTGTCAAAGCACTAAGTGACATTGCATATTATAACACCTTAGATGTCTGCCAATTGAACAGCCATAGTGATCTTTTTCTCCCTCATGTAAATATATTCATTTGTTTTGTAGTGTAGATACAGATATTATCAACCAGTAATTTATACATTATTTGAAGTTATTGTAAAATACCTCTCCATCTTGCTTGTTAAATGCTAGAAGTATGTTAAAATACAACTTAAGCTGAATTTATATTTTTCTGACCAGTATAGCATGGTACATTTTTGTTATCATCCGCCATGAGACAATAACCTTGTCCAGCACTGCTACATCTGTTAAGTCTATCCTGCCAATTAAACCACAGAGCTGTTGTGGGTTTTTTTTTTCTTAGTCAAGGTGTTTATATCAACATTTCATACATATATAGTAATTCAGTCTGAAGGAAAATCAGGGGTTTTTTTTCATCTGTGCTGATTTGCATATGCATGTCAAATCTAGCTATGCCATTTTTTATGGTATTGAGGAAAACAAAATGACCTTTACTCAAGTTCTTAATAGTGGAAGGTTCTTACGTTCTCTGTTTTCAGGTGGTGGGGGGGAAGACCCTGGAAGAGTGAGTGTTTGCTGATTACTCCACTGATGCTCCTAACAATCTGATACAGTCTAATACACTAAAACTCTCTGTGCCTTCCTGTTATAATTGCATCTCTGCTCAAGGCTACTATAGTTAGGCTACATTAAATCTCATTGTCAGTCAGGCTGCATAAGGCTCAGGAAGCTCACGGGCTGGAGCCAGGCAATGTGATCTTCCTCAAGAGCAACTTCTCTCACTGCTACTTGCTTGTCTTCTCACAGACTGCTACATTACTGTATACATAATGGACACCCCTTAGATAAATTATTTAACTTTATTTATCCCCCTGTCTGACAGACATAGTTGGCTTAAAAATAAATATGAGCCTGGTAATCTAGATTGCCCATTCTCCTTTTAGCTAGCTGCATGTGTTACTTATTGAACAAGGAGAAAAAAAAAATCCACTAATTTGGTTATCAGCCAACATATAGAGCACATGCAGGAGATGGGTCATGTACACTTGACATATATGATATAATATAGGAGCTTTCAGCAGGGCTTCTATCAAAATAATTATCTAAGCAATTATCTGTGCTATTCAGCTAACTTCTGCATGCAGTGGTGTTTCTGTGCTTTTGTGTTCATCAACCTTACTGCTTCGAGTTCTCTTAGGAACTATTAGACTGACAGTTTTCAAATTGTGCAGAAAAGACAAAGAAAAAGGGCTTTTTATAGAAAATTGTTCCTTTATTATAGGTAGTTAATAAGTATTAATATAGTAAAAAAATCAATGGGTTAAATGCAGTTGTGTGATTTTAACTGGTGCACAGATTTCCATCCTCTTTGGATTGCCTGCATTTTCAGGAGGTCGTCTTCAAGAGTCTCAACACTGCAGTTCTCTCCCTCCCAACTGCAACATTATGTGTGAAAAAAGAAAGGACAGGCAAACCCTGATGTGCCATCCTTGCATGAATTTTGCAAACAGTATTCCTGATTCTGTAGATAGATACAAGTAGGAACATAAACTAACTGTCCCTGAAATGTGCACTTCAGGATCATTTTGTCATTCAGTTCCATAGTAAAAATAATAGTATTTGTTAATGGTGTGACATACATATATCAAAGTAGATATGTTTTGATTCTTGGCTCTTCAAGAGATACTTAGGTATGCTGATTAGGTGCCTAGGCTTCAGGCAGTAGTAGCCATTGAATTTTGTGTACAGGCAGAAGGGTGCATAGTAATGGTTGTTTACTTAAAAAAAACCCCAAACAAATACTATTTTATTTTGTGTGAAGATTTGTGGTGTTCTCAGTCTTCTTATGTGAAACTCCTTTCATTTGAAGAATGTTGGCTTTGTCTAGCAGTAACCTTTGTATTATGCAAAGGAGAACCTTGCAAGACATAATACAGACTTTTAATAAAAAGTTTGCTGCTTTGTCAGGGCAGTTTTCTTTTAGTGCATCATGGATGGGGAGAGGACAGTTCATAGGTGGGAAACTCCACTTTATACATTTATATTTGGTGGTTGCAGCCTCCTTCTCATTTACTGGCAAAGCCTTGAGAAAAGTAAACCATGTGCTTTTGTACTGTCATATTTGATTTGGACTATATTTTCACTGTTGTTTGAAGCTAACATGAAACGCATTGTCTTCATGACCCATTTTAGCAGCCCATTATCATAATTTCACTGTCGTATGGCCACTGAGTTAATGTACTTACAAATGACAGAGAAAGTGTGTTACATGACCTTAGGGTTTTCAAAAATTAAATGACGTAGGAGGTCATATTTCAAAGAACTGTTAAAAGAGTAGAGTTTGGGGGTGTGGGCTGGCTTTAGTTGTTTGGTTTTTTTTTTCCTCACCTTAAGTGTCATAGCTTGTAGCAACAAGAAGGTATCTTTATTCCTTGGTAGACAAAAATACTAAAATTTTTAACTTTCTCAAGCTCTGGATTTTATCCATTAGCTTAATAATTCTGAGTAACGCACCCATCTGAATGCAGCCTATTTTTTTTTTTTCATTGTAATTTGTCCATGTTCCTGTTATAATTAAGTTAAATTTGTTTGGTTTATTTATCTATTTATTTGTCTGAGTATGGATTTTGTTGCTGTTTGCTTGTTTCTTATTTGTTTTGGTGTTTTTTAAAGGCATTATTTTGAATGGAAGCAGCAAAGCAAGTATGTTTCCTGGGTTTGCTACAATGCCACTATCTTCTGGTTGGTTGAACATGTGATGTGACAGTGCTGGGAATAATTTTGGTTTGAAAAATAATCCTTTTTAAAAATGATTTTCTTAATTTGAGTTTAAACCAGATCTGAATGTGTTTCTTAATTTAAGCAAGTGACATTGGCATTTTATCAGTTCACAGAGTCCCCGTACTTCCCAAATCTTATTGTGTCATGAACTTACATTGCTGAAACCCACCATAGTGAGTGATTGATGTTTCTTTCATCACAGAAGGGGTTACACTGAGGGTAAACCACAGTGGCTATGATATATATCCAGTAAATGAGGAAACGGCAGGAGAAACCACAAACATGCAGTCCAAGTGGCATATCCTCACCTTTTCCTCATAAAGTTAGGTATCGAAACCAACAGCCTTATCTTTTCCTTACCCTTGTGAAGCTGGAAATCCTGTAAGCAGCACTCCGCTTGAAAGGCCTCTCTGTGGTTCTCCTGCTTGAACTAATAGTTGTACAAACAAGTATTTTTCTTTTTCCATAGAAAGAGATAGAAGTCTGTCTTATGATAAAAACAAAACAAAACAAAACAACCCACAACAGCCAACCAAACAAAAACCTCAGCCTTTCTTGTGATTAATATAATCTCTGAAAGAGAAACTATGTGACAAGCCAAAGGATTTGCACTATTTTAATTAAGGACT
>JAOEGS010007244.1:266940-276940 GCA_025447755.1 Corythornis vintsioides | reverse complement strand
TTCAAAATTAATAGGAAGTTACTGCTGACAGTGACTGGGTTATTTGCCTTCTTTACCCATATGCTTGCCTTTTAATCACAGAACTTTTGTTTTGTACTTCACTATTAGTTAGTGATGCAAATGGAGGCTGAAATCCATGTGCCTGCTGAAGTCACTTCTCTAGGAGCCCCAGGCACCCTGGGCCTACAGTCTTTGTCATCCTGATCTCTGGTGCTCTCAATAATGCAGCAAGCCTTTGCTCCAACAAAGCGTCACCTGTCTAGGTGAGTCGTGCCATCCCCTATCTGAAGTGACAGCCATCTTTGAGTACCAGCATCTTAACTGACTTCTCTTTCATCATCCATGTTAGAGAAATAACATTTTCGACAAGGTGTTGGGTTTTTCCACCCCTTTTCTTTATTCTTTCCCCAGCCCCCCTTCAGCCCATAGTTAGAGCACCTGATCAAAAAATTATTTCTGACAAAGATTTCCTGCTCCAAATTAAATGAGCTCAAGGAGACGGAGCATTTTCATGCAGAAAGAAAGTGAAACGTTGATGTTGGAAGTTAATGAATCTGGTAGCAGAGAGAACATTATTGAGACTGGATAATATGATCTAACAGCTTTCCCTCTTCTTATCCTCCCTGTAAAGAATGTATGGAAGTCAGTTATGTGGCATGATTCTAACATCTGTCCTACCCCATAATGGTAATTTGTATAAGTAATGGAAACAGGTTAAATACTTCCATTCTAATGTTGCCAGCAGGGATGAAAATGAACATTTCAATGAAATAATCTCGACAGAGCAGGGAGAGGAGGGGTGGATGGACTGATTCATCTCCAGCTCTCTTTGGTGATCCGAACACTAATGAGAATGCTTGAATGTATAGTTTATCAGATAGAAAGGGAAGAGCAAGTAAATTTCTCAGATTAGAATCACTTTTAAAATATACCCACATGCAAGCTCCTTCATTCTCCAATTGCCAGCATTGGATAATAATTTGCAGCATTCATTTTAAGGGGATAGGGGAGAGAAGAGAAGGAGGTGAAGAATCTTTTTGTTGGTTTTTAATGGGATGCCTTTAAGGGTTATCATTCAACCTGCTAGGAGCACAGAGGTTCTTCTTGCTACAGTACCTTATCTACTTTTCAGTCATTGCATTAGAATTAAAGGGTATACAGTTCTCGTATTTTGCCCCCCATTTTGCTGCAATTAGAAATGAAAGACACAAACCCCTGTGGTAGGTTATTGGGTTGTCTGATGTCTGTGCTGCTTCGCAGCCATTGTCATAACTAAGCCATATTTTTCCACTGTAGTGACATTGTAATACAGACACACACCACACAGATTTGTAGCATCTGTGCCAGAATTTTGTATGAACTTTTATATATACTAATGTAGAAAATTCATCAATCTTCCAGCAGGCATGCTAACCTCTCACAATGTGAGATTTTGCATATTTTTTTTGTAAAACTCTCATATCTCTGTATTCTGGAAATATATCTCTAAATTTTTTTGTGTGTTTTTTGTTCTCCCTCTCATTTTCTGTAATGAGGAAGATGTATGGCGCTAGATTGCCTTTTCTATCCATGCCTTTTTGCCCAACATACGCAATGTGTTCTTGTGCACAGGGGAAGTCACTCCCAGCATAGAGTGAGGTTTGTGCAAGGTGACAGTGTGGGCTGTGAAAACTTCGGCAGCTGCTGTCTCCTGTTGGCTGGGTAAATATTAGAAGCTGTGGAAATACATCTGTTAAATAATGGTGAATATTCACATTATGCCACTATTCTTTAGTCCCAAACTAGGCCCTGATTTAGTGAAGAATTTTAGACTTAAAACCAACCTTATTTGTGGAAACTACAAAATATGTATTTCAGTTAAAATTATTTTCGTATTCATTTGCTTTACTGAATTGTGGCCTTCAATACATACGTTTTTCTTCTGAATGCATTTACTTTCTTGGAAGATTTAAAATCAGGTCTTAAGAGTTTACTACATTTAATTTTGTAGACTGTTAAAAACAAATGCAATTGTTGCTTTTTGTCTGTTTCAAAATAATGTATTCAATGCTCAATCCCTTTTTGAATAGAAAAAAACCCAAACCCTCTGTAGAGACAGATTCCTTCAAAAGCACAGGTCCAAGGTTATGGAAAGGTTTTATGTGAGAATATTTATATTTTTAACCACATCCTTACATTTCAGATATCTGTCTGCATTTTCAAACAATGTATGTGTATTTATAGTGTAAATATTCTCAGTGAAGCAAACACAATGTGCTGTGCTACTCACATGTACAATATATAGCATCTCGTGTCCACTTAGATTAGAATGCACAGGTTTTAACACTGCTCAAAGATGACAGTATATCTATGGGGAAGCTTTGGCATCCAGAAGGCACATTTTATAGGCAAAAAAAAAAAAAATACTAGCAAGACTAATATGAAGAGAAGAAATACTGCTCCCCCTAATTTTTATTTGTCTGGAATTTGATGCTTTTCCCCCTTTTTCTACCGTGTATTTGCCTGAGTCTGCGCGTGCACAAATGAGAAAGAAAAGGTGACGTGACAGTCTGTAATTTCTTCTGCTGTGGATATAGGTTTTTTTTTTTGAGGAGAATCACTGCTTTCTTCTTATATAGAATAACTTCTTGTATCTTACATATTTTTTGGTACTTCTGTGTGGTTTCATAACATATGTAAACCAGCAGTCTTTGCAGATGCAGGAGTATCTGCAGAAGATTGCTGAGTTTATTGGTCACAGAAAGATACATTGTCTGAAATCTCTGTATGTTGATCTACCTTTTACAATTTAGGGGGAGAACCTGTATATCTCACAATTTTATTTGACGTAGAATAGTATTACTCGTCTTGGCAAGTAATGACATAGGAAAATTTTTGCTGTGTTTAAAATTCTGAAGCTTACTTATTTGTCAAATTTCTGTGAGTTAAACATACATGTTTCTGTTAGTGAAACATATATGTTTTTAGAAATTATAATTCTTCATTTTGTATGCTCCTGAATTAGCTCTAACAGAAACCTTTTCAGTCAGAGAATTGCACTGACCTTGCAAAATACCATATGTTGAGTGTGCTGCTATTCAACTTAGAAACATTAGTAGTCTTGAATGAAAAAGTATTGTGTGTATCTTGACTAAAGGAGTCAAATAAAATCCTTTTGGTTTCAGTGATAGGAACTAAACATTTTGTGTAAATTACTCTTGGTTAAGAAGCATTATTTCTTTGTGTTATTTCAGATAGGAACTGTACAGACATGTGAGTACACACATAATGTAAATTCAGGTTTTATAAGAATCTGGCTTAAATTCTCAAATCATAGGGAATCAACATCATGGCCTCGTACATTATTAACTCCTAGATTACAGTATATATTGGTAAGGGAGTGGACTCAGTCGTGCAGTAGTCTCAGCAGAACCTAAGACTAGGAAAGTAAGTGAAAGATGGATATTTCATCCTAACACTCAGTTTCTTTGCTTTGACAGTTTAACACTGACCTTTCATGTAGTTTTAACATTTCTTGTGTGCTTTAGCTCCTTTTATTTTTGTGGTAAAGTTCAAAAGTACGAGAATAGAGAAAAATGTGGCATCATAAATAGGCAAAGGAAAAGAAAAGGTAAGGCAATGGCTCAATAACAATATATATTTATGCATTTTGAAATTAAGTGATGTTAGAGAAAATTCACATGGATTCTTACAAAAGACTGTATTGACTATAGCAACATTCAGCATCTCACACCAGTTTCTTACATCTCTCTATTAAAAATATTGGGATGTGAAAATTAAAGAAAATTGGCATCGTTTCACTGAGGTTAGTAAGACGATAGATACTCATAAAAGTGCAGAATGTAACCCCCCTCAGTTTTTGGCTTCTATTTGGTGACTGTCTGCTGATTATTACGAAGTTATGTTGGGTTTTTTTTGTAAATAAAAATGACAGATGGTAACTGTCCATTGTAATGCATTTTAGGCCTCAGAAGTTTTTGTTGGGTTTTTTTTTTGTCTTCATTTAAATGTTATTTTATAATCAGAAAACATTCTATAACTGTACTTTTCTGAAACTTTTTTTTTTTTCTATTAGAAATGAATGAAAACAAGCGTGTCTAATAAGAGAGATAAGAGATCTTAGACCATAGCTGGTAGTAGTGAATTCTTCTTGTTTACCTAGAGTTCAGAACCACAGTGGCACTACCCTGCTCAAACACCTGCAGAAGATTTCAACTGCAGCATTACTGCAAGACTGGAAAGCTGACTGACTTCTTAGTTCTTGTACTGTTTCTAGGGTTTTTTAATTCTTAATTTTATGGGCTAAATTATTTTTTTTCCTCCGTGGTTTTATAATGCTTTTCTAGCATCTTTGTGGCTTTTGGCTTCAGGATGATTTCTGTAGTGACTTCTATTGTGTTTGGTACTCACCAGTGCTTTTGAACACATTAGAAAACATCAGAGGCTGATGTATCTGTAAGGAATTAGGGCCTGCTTAACACTTTAAAAACAAAACCCAAAACAAATCAAAGAAAACCCAAACAAAATGAAACCCACAAACAAACAAAAGAGCTAATTATGTCCCGAGAAAAGCTGACACTTTATAGAGGACAGAGGAAAGATGCAGTGGACATCTTAAGGTTCAGCACTACCCCAGTAGTAGATGGACTACTTTCCTGCTTTATCTTAAAATATGAGACTGAAGTTGTTAGCGTGTTGAATTTGAATTAAGATTGAATTGCAAAGGTGAATATGAAATGCATATGTACTGGCCATAATACTCATTTCTCGTTTGTTTTTTTTGATGGTTTTTTGTCTTTTTGTTTGTTCACATTACAGTAAGAGAATATTCTTTTAATTTTTTTTCAGAAAAGAAACTTCAGAATATATTAGCAACTGTGTACAAAAAAAACCCTCAATTTGTACTTATGCTGCCCACAATTGAAGAACACATCAGCTTTGTTAACATGATAATAAGTATTTTCTTCATATCCCATAGGAGCAGAAGTGCCTCTTTTTCTGGTTCTCTTTCAGTATTGTACCATGGAAGGACGTAGGCCACATTTCAGCTTCACTTTGCTGCACAGTTCACCTGACAAGAAGGCATTTTTTTAATTCGATTACTGAAAATTGTTCACAATCCATGTTTTCTACCTTGACATGCATAGAAATGGTCTACATTCCATTATCACAGTGACTTTTTAAAGCTTCTTTTGCAAAATTGAAGGCAAATGTGTGCAACTATGTTTTCTGCTTTCAATGAAAGTGTACATTTATCACTTAGGTACATGTAAGCCACTTCTGTGAATTGGGCCCTTGGAGTAAATGTGCTTTGATGTAATGGCCATCTGCTCATGAATATCACATGTGCTAGTTTTAAAAAAATTGTTTGATATAGATAAACACATATTTTAGTAAGATTATATAATTTCAACAGGTAGTAATACCATAGCAAAGTTTTATATTTACCATAAACTAATAATCAAGCCAGGCTGGAGGTCTCAATTTTTTTGTTTCCTGCTTTTAAAAAATAATGTTGGACATTTACTTTTAGTTTCTCACTGCTATTTTCAAAACGGTAAATGCTGGACCCACATCAGATCCTAACAGGAGGGAAAATACATCCTAGCCATTTCATAAAACATAATCTTGCTTCTCTTTTCACCTTGCAAAAATCAAAACTGTTCTGCTCCCAGCTGGACCCAGTACAGCCAGCCACCAGGACACTCTGGAACAGCTGACCTGACACACTTGCCCTGTATAGATCCATTAAAGTCAGGTGTTATTGACATAGAAATGGCCCTTGAAGCTGTAGCTAGAGCCTTTTTTTCCAGAAAAGACAGCACTGATGAGGTGGAGTTGGTCAAGCCAGTGGTTCTAAGTGACTAGGTCTGAGAGGTGCAGGTCAGCTGCAATGTGCTGTACATACTTAGTGCAGTAAATATAGCTCAGTGCCAGGCCATTTTTTAAGTTGATAAAAACTGGGTTAGTAGCCTCTTTGTTTGATTTTGGCTTTGATATTATGGTATCTACTGTGGTCCTGGCACATATTTTAGTGCTGAAGTCAAAGTTTATTCTTAGGGAGCACTGATATCAAACTGTAACCAGGATGGAGTATGTGGATTTATAGGTGGAGTGTGTGAGTGATGGTGAGTTTGGTTTCTGGACGTATCTTCAAAATTTCTCTTTATGGCTACTGCTTTTAGTACAGAAGACAGCAACAATGTAGAAAGTGTGTGTTTGATAACTTTGTCTTGTTCTTCCCCCATCTCCCCTCCTGTATTTTAGCATATGTTCCTGAGGAGGAATTGAAAGCAGCAGAAATAGATGAAGAGAGTGTGGAAGATGATGGGCTGTCTCTGGACATCCAGGAGAATGAGTATTTGTGCAATGAAGAAGCGGAGATCAAAGAGGCTCAAAGCTACCAGAACTCCCCAGTCAGCACTGCAACTAATCAGGATGCAGGCTATGGTTCGCCGTTTAGTGAAAACAGCGATCAGCTGGCCCATTTCAAAAGCACTTCCTCTAAAGAAGAGAAAGAGGATCCTCAGTGCACAGACAATGTTTCCTATCCACAGGACAGCTTGGCACAAATAAAAGCTGTGTATGCAAATTTGCTTTCAGAGACTTGCTGGTCCAGTTTAGCTTTGGACTTAAAGAAATCCAATCCAACCACCAGCAATAACGGAATCAGCCAGAATGAAAACACCACCAGTACTGACACCAATGCCAACCCCCAGAGTACTAGTACTACCAGTACCAACACTAGTACCAGTACAACTACCAGTAGTACTAGTAACAGTAATAGCAACAGTGGTGGCTCAGGTTATGACTGGCACCAAGCTGCATTAGCTAAAACTTTGCAGCAGACCTCATCATATGGACTTCTCCCAGAGCCCAGTCTTTTCAGCACAGTGCAGCTTTACCGGCAAAACAATAAACTTTATGGGTCTGTCTTCACCGGTGCTAGCAAGTTCCGATGCAAAGACTGCAGTGCAGCCTATGACACACTGGTGGAACTAACAGTGCACATGAATGAAACCGGACATTACCGTGATGACAACAGAGATAAAGAAGCTGATAAGACCAAGCGGTGGTCAAAGCCCAGAAAAAGATCGCTTATGGAAATGGAAGGAAAAGAGGATGCCCAAAAGGTGCTGAAGTGCATGTACTGTGGGCATTCATTCGAGTCGTTGCAAGACCTCAGCGTCCACATGATTAAAACAAAGCATTACCAGAAAGTGCCTCTGAAGGAGCCAGTACCAGCCATCACTAAATTGGTCCCTTCTACCAAAAAGCGAGCACTTCAGGACTTAGCTTCACCTTGTTCACCTGAGCCAACAGGGATCACTGCAGAAGCTTCACTGGGTGAGTCTGCAAAGGATCAGAAAACTGCCAACCCCTATGTGACTCCAAACAACCGCTATGGCTATCAAAATGGTGCTAGCTACACTTGGCAGTTTGAGGCACGTAAAGCCCAGATACTGAAATGCATGGAATGCGGCAGTTCCCATGACACTTTGCAGCAGCTCACTGCTCACATGATGGTCACTGGTCATTTCTTGAAGGTGACCAATTCTGCTTCCAAAAAAGGCAAGCAGCTAGTATTGGACCCTGTGGTGGAGGAGAAGATACAGTCTATACCTCTTCCACCCACCACTCACACAAGACTACCAGCCTCCAACATTAAAAAGCAGCCCGATTCCCCAGTGGGCTCCACAAACCTGGAGGAAAAGAAAGACCTAGAGAAGGAAAAGGTGGTGGTCAGTGAAACAGAGAAAAAGATTAAAGAAGAGAATGAGGACTCTACAGAAAAATTTGAGCCAACAACTTTGTATCAGTACCTCAGAGAGGAGGACCTAGATGATAGTCCTAAAGGTGGAATAGACATATTGAAATCCCTGGAGAACACAGTGACAACAGCTATCAGCAAAGCTCAGAATGGAGCCCCTTCCTGGGGGGGATATCCAAGTATTCACGCAGCTTACCAGCTCCCAGGAACAGTCAAACCCCTCCAGCCTGCGGTGCAGAGTGTTCAAATGCAGCCATCTTACGCCAGCAGTGTGAAGTCGCTGTCATCGGAACACAATGCGCTCATCCATTCCCCGGGCAGTCTCACACCTCCGCCTCACAAAAGCAATGTATCTGCTATGGAAGAACTAGTGGAGAAGGTTACAGGTAAAATCAATGTGAAGAAGGAAGAAAAGCCTTTGGAGAAAGAGAAGAGCTCTCCAGCCAAACCCATGTCACCTGCTGCTAAAGAAAACAAGGACTTCCCAAAAGCAGAAGAAAATAACAAACAGCAGCAGAAGAAGAACTCTGAGACAGAGGTTCAGAAGGTCAAAAAGGATAGTCCAGCAGAAGCACATACACCAAATGGTACAGAGCCACTTAAAACAAAAGTTGCAAATGGGTGTAACAATTTAGGAATTATCACAGATCATTCACCTGAGCCATCCTTTATTAATCCGTTGAGTGCTTTACAGTCCATCATGAACACCCACTTAGGCAAAATTTCTAAGCCGGTAAGCCCCTCTCTGGACCCTTTGGCCATGCTGTACAAAATTAGCAACAGCATGTTGGACAAACCCATTTACCCAACCACTCCAGTCAAGCAGGCTGATGCTATTGACCGGTATTACTATGAGAACAGTGATCAACCTATTGATTTAACCAAGTCCAAAAACAAACCTCTTGTTTCCAGTGTGGCTGACTCTGCCTCATCCCCACTAAGGGAGAGCGCCCTGCTGGATATTTCCGATATGGTGAAGAACCTCACGGGGCGTTTGACACCCAAGTCTTCAACTCCGTCTACCGTGTCAGAGAAGTCTGACGCTGACGGGAGCAGTTTTGAGGAAGCTCTGGATGAACTGTCCCCAGTACACAAGAGGAAGGGCAGACAGTCCAACTGGAACCCTCAGCATCTTCTGATCCTTCAAGCCCAGTTTGCTTCCAGCTTGAGGGAGACCCCAGAAGGCAAATACATTATGTCGGACCTGGGTCCACAAGAGCGGGTACACATCTCTAAGTTTACTGGTCTTTCCATGACCACAATTAGCCACTGGCTGGCCAATGTGAAGTATCAGTTAAGGAGGACAGGTGGAACTAAATTTTTAAAGAACTTGGACACAGGACATCCTGTTTTCTTTTGCAATGATTGTGCCTCTCAGTTCAGGACTGCTTCTACATACATAAGTCACTTAGAGACACACCTAGGGTTTAGTTTGAAGGATCTGTCAAAGTTGCCACTTAATCAGATTCAAGAACAGCAGAATGTTTCAAAAGTCCTCACCAACAAGACTTTGGGCTCACTTGGAATTGCCGAGGAGGACTTAGGCTCCACATTCCAGTGTAAGCTCTGTAACCGAACTTTTGCAAGCAAGCATGCAGTCAAACTGCACCTTAGTAAAACACATGGCAAGTCTCCAGAGGACCATCTGATCTATGTAACTGAGTTAGAAAAACAATAGCGTCCAGGTAAGCAGCCAGGTATGCAAGTGACCACAGGAACATTGCACTAAACTTCTTCATAGTACTGCACTAGGCCTGACCTGAGCCTCTGAAATCAGTCTTACTTTTGTTGCTGAACTGCCTATCTGGACCTTGGTTTTTCTTACACTTACTTTGTAGTTATATTTATATGCTCTTTGTCTGATCTGTGCATGGTTATTTTTTGTTTCTGTTTTTATTTTTTGTGAGTTAAAGTCTGACCTTTATTTTCAACATCTGTCCTTGATGTTAAGCTATCTTTTGTAGAATATAGTGGGAGACACTATTGAGAGACATTAATTTAGCCGTAAAGAAAGACACAAAGAACAATGATAAAGAGACATCCTAAAATTACAAAGTTGCCATGACAATAAAGGTCACAGAACCTGGTAGTGTCAAGTTTTAACCCTCTGAGAACTGTAATAGCATTTCTGTGCCTTTCCCAGTGACTAAAGAAGTAAATAAGGAAAAGCAAAACAAAATGAAAGACATAGAGGCATTTCATTCAAAAAAAAGCTGTGTCAAAAATAAA
>JAOEGS010007244.1:247380-261483 GCA_025447755.1 Corythornis vintsioides | reverse complement strand
GGGTGACTTGGTCTAGGTGATCCTGCTCAGGCAGGGAGTTGGACTAGATGATCTTCTAGGTCCCTTCCAACCCCTAACATTCTATGTTTCCCACACTCCTCCTTCTTCTCTCAGAAGATAATCTAAAGTTTGTCTATTTTCATATACTGCTGCTCTAGTTTGTTGCCTTGCTATCAACCCCAGAGCATATGATGTCATATTGGAAGCTACTTCTACCACTGGTTGCAGCTGAATTATTATGTTTAACATGCATTTGGAATTCCGATATCCTCAAATGCTGTTGCTAGACCAGGTGGCAGGTGCATAACAATAATTCATTCAGGGGGCCATTTATCTTTTCCCCCCTTTTGAGTTCCCCCTATGTTTATGGTATCTAATGATCATTTTCTTCATCCTAGGTCCTCATATACAGGAAATCCCAGTGTGTCACCTGCATTAGAGGGCATAGGAAGAACCCTGGATTAATTATTCCAATGGTACACTCTCCTTCCCAATTGGCTCTGGCTATGCTCTCTTCCCACATATCCAGAGTAGCCCTCAGCAGTGGTTGTTATATTCTCCCAAATTTTAGCTCTTTTCTTATTTCCTGAAAATGGATTTTGGTTGCTTTTTGTGATTTTGCACTGATATATCTTATGTTTGAAGTTCAGAGTGCTATTGCCAGTTGGATCTTTCTTTGGGGCCCAGTACATTTTTGGAAGGTGTGGTTTCCACCATTGATTAGTGGAATTTGTTACAAGAGTACTCTCACAAATGGTGTCACCCACCCACTTTTTAGACATTCTTGTTCTAATGCAATTTGAGTACCCATCTCTCAGGTCTAACAGTTTTGTGAGTAGTGGCGGTGGCAAGATTTAATTGGATTATTTCCAGTGAACCCAAGCTCCTTCCTTTCCCTGGCTACAATTCAGTTCCTAAAGGCCTACCACAAACCCAACAATCAGATATATTTAGTTCTTTAGCAGTTTTCATGGCTAGGTTTACAAATAAATTTTGTCATGCGATGGGGAAATCCATCAAAATTTTTTTTCCAAATCTACTAGAGATTTAAGGTCCTTTGTAGGCTCTTTAGTTGATTTTCCTTTTTTTCCTCCTACCTTAGATTTTTCCTTAATTACAGCCTGGTATCCTCCTCCTGTCTTAGGAAAGCATAACCATTATTTTCCCTTAGGATAGGATACTTCAAGGCTGGTACCTTCTTTTCCTAAAGTCATTACCACCCAATACTATTGTTTCTGAATCTTACATGTCTCTTTTGAACGTTGTTCATAATGCTGGTGCTCTGTCTCTGCATATAAAGAAAAAAATGACCCCTGCATTGTTCATATTGATAACACTTTTAGCATGGATTTGTAACTGTAAGAGCCAGCAGTAGCAGGATGATTAGCTGAGGTCCAGTATAACATAAATTCCCATCTCCCATGCCTGTTGGGTTGCAATCAACAGCTGAGAACAGTCTTCCTGGTGGCAAATATAGACTGTTTACACAGTCTTGCCCTTCACTGCTTACCCTGTTTGATTATTTCTCTCAATAAAACAGCAATCTTGACTTAGATTCTTACTTATACTCTACAGTGAGCACATTTAGTTATTTTATATCCATTATCCCTCTTGCACAATGGGTATATATTAGCACAAGCCCCACTCAATTTCAATGGTAATTTACTTTCTGAAATGCCTCTCCCATAAACAAAGGGATCTGGATTCGGTGAAAATCCTCCACTAATTAATAATGGAGTATGCTTTTGTAAGACAAAAGGGCTCCTCTATAATATGGAATTTGTTTTTGCGGTTCAAGTAAACCACACTTCACAACCCCTTGTAGTACCTTCCCACTTTCCTTCTTCAAGGATTAATCTTTTCTACCTATTAGAAGTATAATATTACTTTTGATTTCAATATGTATAACCAAGGCCAGAATCAGAGGTCCAGTGTAACTTAAGCTTCCACCCCCTCTTGCCTCTGAAGTTGCCCCTCACAGATGGGGAAACATCTCCTTAGTGGGAAGCATAGAGGTTAATCTGGTATTACCTACTAACTGTTCATTTATCTCTGGGACTTTTGCAAGCAAACATTTTAGTGAAATCTCTTATTGTACTTGCACTTTTTCCAGGCAAACCTTTTAGCACAGTATCTCACCGTACTTTGCTACTCGTCCTTAAAAATTTCCCATGTAGCTGGGATCAATAATTCCTACCCCCATAAAAGTTGTACAACTTCTGCTTCTGTCACCCTATAAGCATGTATAAAATTTGGTGTCTTTTGACACTTCTTGCAATGGGAAAGTCTCCTATTGGACATGCAATACCACAACTCGTTGCAGTTAACACACTGGCATACAACCCAAATTAAATTGAAACTGGGTGTTTCATACAGGGTATCCAGAAGGGATAAGAAGGCATGGGATACCCTTCATCTTTATCCAGGTCACACACCAAAGCCAAGGATTGTCTCCCCGATAATCACAGACTCATAGAATGTTTAGGGCTGGAAGGAACCTCCAAAGGTCATCTAGTCCAGCCCCCCTGCAGTGAGCAGGGGCACCCTTAACTACACCAGGCTGCTTAGAGCCTTGTCCAACCTCTCCTTGAATATCTCCAGAGATGGTGCCCCAAACACCTCCCTGGGGAGTCTATTCCACTGATCCACCACCCTCAAGGTAAAGTACTTCTTCCTGATATCCAGTCTAAATCTACTTTTCTCTAATTTAAACCCATTACCCCTCATCCTTTCACTACAGGCCCTTGTAAACAGCCCCTCTCCAGCCTTTCTGTAGGCCCCCTTCAGGTACTGGAAGGTGGCTATAAGATCGCCCCGGAGCCTTCTCTTCTCCAGGCTGAACAGCCCCAGCTCCTTCAGCCTGTCCTCATAAGAGAGGTGTTTCAGTCCTCTGATCATCTTTGTGGCCCTCCTCTGAACCTGCTCCATCAGGTCCATCTCTCACCAGAGCAGAGTAGAGGGGCAGAATCACTTCTCTCGATCTGCTGGCCACACTTCTCTTGATGCAGCCCAGGATACAATTGACCTTCTTGGCTGCAATTGCACGCTGCTGGCTCATGTCCAGCTTCTCATCCACCAACAACCCCAAGTCCTTTTCTGCAGAGCTTCTTTCCAGCTCCTCATCCCCCAGCCTGTATTGATAGTGAGGGTTGTTCTGACTCAGGTGCAGGACTCTGCATTTAGTCTAGTTGAACCTCATGAGGTTCACCTGGGCCCACCTCTCCAGCCTATCCAAGTCCCTTTGGATGACATCCTGTCCCTCCATCCTATCAACAGCACCACTCAGCTTGGTGTCATCTGTGAACTTGCTGATGGTGCTCTCAATCCCATTGTCAATATCATTAATGAAGATATTAATCAATATAGGAGTTTGGATACACAAGACTGTGTAGTCCTGAGATCAAACATAAGGCCTAATGAATTACTTGAGGATTTTGTATTTTTGAATGGCAAGATACATTGCTGTGTCTTGAAAATGGGCATTGTCTTCAGATGGGGACAAACAGATTGGGTCACGCCATTTGCCACCATTCTGCAAGTAGTGGAGAATATTGCTGGAGAATCCTGAAGACTGCCTCTGGAAGTGCAACCCAGCTAGGTAAAAAACAAGATTTCTGTCATTCACACCTTCCTCTTTACCTCCAGTGCTACACAGTTTATTGGAACATGCAAATAAATGATGGATTAAGCTGAGCATTTCTGAGTAGCAGTGTTCCATACAAACTAACCTTTAAGTCCTGGTTAGGCTTAGTTTATCGCTGCATGGTTCCTATATGTAACATCTTATTTTTTGTCATGGAAGCACTGCTACAGGCTCAGTGTCAAGAACATCCTCTTCTCCTTGCTCTCCCTCAGTCTCCAGAATAGCAAGAAGAACTGGTAGAGCGACTCTGCAAGTCACCACCATTCTGCAAGGAGTTTGATGGTGGACTGGGAGGGAGAGGAATGGGATAGTGGGATTGTGATCTTGATAAAGAGGTACAAAGTTTTATGTTTTCACACAACCTCTTCAGCTTAACCCACTATGCCTGGCAGTACAAGAATTGACTCTTGAAAACACTGCTCTTTGGCTTCAGGATCTTTGACATCTCATTGATTAGTACTTATAAAGGTGAAAAAGTTGTGTAGTAGATAACTTGGGTTCATCTCATGTTACAAGATAGACCTGTTGGAAGTAGACTGTGAGATTCATTAATGGCTCTTCTCACTGGTGTAAGTAAATCATTAGGTGTTTTCATTCAGGAATATTTATTTGTTTGTTTGTTTATTATAAGTACTTTGGAAACACTTTAAGCCAAACTGGAAAAAATATTCTGTAATAAGAAAAACTGTCCAAGACTTGTGATAGAGAAACTGCCTAATACTACTAGTGTAACTATAATGGTTTAACTGGAAAATTCTCACAGTAAACAAGCTCTAAGTTTATTGATGTGCAAATGCTGTCTCTAAAAACACTGCAGCCCCAGACACTGCCCATAATTGGTGTATTACTTGGCAGTTCAAGGTCAAACGCACTCAGCATGTTTGCAATGGGCATGCCATATTAATAATACAGTAGTATCCAAGTTTGTAGCATGATGATAAAATGTGGTTCAAGGATGCACTGTGTAGCACATTTCTTTTTGCAACCATGTGTGTCTTTGTGTTCAAGGGAGAGTTGTATTCTCAGCTGCTTCTAAAGTGCTATCTTGCTAAAGTTCACAGCATTTAGTATTAACTCACTCTACTGTTTCTCATCACTACTTTTCTGTGGTTGGATAATGTGAAAAATTAGATAGCTTTGCTCTAAGAATGGCAGCAGGTCTAGACTTAACATTGCATGGGGATCCTCCACTCGAATTTTGGGGGTTGGTTGAGTGTCACATTTCACGTTTTTTAAGTGTGCTTTGACAACTGGGAATCTGGAATAGTACAAAGAAGAAATAGGACTGAGGAACAACTAAGAACAGTCTAGAAGGGTAAAAGCAGCACAAAAAAAAAAAAAAGAATTGGAGCTTGGGGATGCACTGTAAGAAGAAGCAAAAAGTGGGAAAAAGAAACAATAGGAGAAAAATTGCAAATAGCAAGAGCAGACGGCAGGGATTTTGCAAGCTAGGACTGGGAAGGGTGAAAAGGGAAAGACAGAAAGGCATATTTGCCTGTTAGGAAACAAAAGGGGACCATCTAGCTAAAGCTCAAGGGGGCTCTGTGCTGGAAGATATGCTGGACTTGTGTTTGGGAACCTCTCTGACCTCTTGCAAAAAAATGTGGAATGAGGCTAAATTTGTGTCAGGAAGGAAACAAGGTTTTGTAGTGGACAGCCGGAACAGTCAATGATATAAAAACCTCACAGGATTGAGTCTTCAAAAGTTGGAGGGTCAGGGAGAAGGAGAAGAGATGAGGAAGGATGCCTGAGCAAGGAGTTTGATTTAAATATGATAGTGAGTGCCCTTTAACTGATGTTGTATAAGCAGAGAGGAAAGTTTTGCATGGGGGAAACTTAGTGGTTTTCTGTTGCTGTTGGTTGGGGTTTTTTCCCACTTCAGTCTTTTGAAGAGCAATAATTACATCAAATTTGTGTTGCAATAGCAATCACAGTCCAGTGCTCTGGGTATGTTGGTTGCTGTGAAAACACACAATAACAGTAGTTGCCATCTCATTTAAGACAAGATGTAACAAGTGGGTGTAAAAGCCATCCAAAACATGGAAGAAGGGGATGCAATTTCATAGGCTATGCATGTGTATAAATTGAGTGCTTGCGAGTCATTTAATTTTTAAAGGCATTATAATAGATGTGCTGCAGTCTCTACTGGCCATCCACCTTGCTGCTCTCAGTTGGCAACTTCACTATTGATATCTGGGCATCATTTTAAGTGAGCACTTAAGGTTGAGTATCAAGGGAAGGTATTTATAGTTTCAGCAGAGTGGGTTGGTAGCTATTCCAGCCCCAGATGGGAATTAGGTTACATGACAGATCAGGCTGCCTTCCAATTTTATCCAATACTAGAGATAAGGGGAGGGGGGGAGGGAGGACAGCTGCAACCATATAGTCCTTCTAGGGTTAAAGATCCTAATGCTTTAAAGAGAATGTCTAAAAGAAAATTTATTTCTGAAATAATTTATGGAAATGCCGTGCTCCCTTTGAAGGTTCCATGTCACTGCATGGCACTACGCAATGTTCTCTTTCTTCACCTGTCAGGCAAGGACCACCTCGAAGAGTCTCACTGCTGATTACTAGTTAATTGTCATTAATAAGTGACAACTGACATTATGGGGGCTTAATGCAGAGAGAACAGAAAAGAGCCACAGATATTCTAATGAGCTGACTCCTACGTGCCCTCTATTGTTGTATAAAATGAGGAGCTGTCGTCATTGTTCAGGAGATGGGCTTCAATTGCTCTGGAAAAATATTCTCTTTTAATTTCTTTATGCATAGATAATTCCCGGTGCACTCTCTCTCCCTCTCTCCGTCTGTCTCTCTTGCTCTTTCTCTCACATACACACACATCTTTCTATGAACACAGTGAAAACTTCCACTGATCATACACTATATGTATTAAGGCACAGTAAAACTCTTTTAAGTACCTTGGTTTAAATATGCACACGTGCAAGCACATGGGTACACACATACACACAGACTGTCTGCACATAAATGCAAATCACCAAGGTGTTTAAGACTCAAGAAAGGGGTGACCATGGATAACTTCACTAAGGAACCTAAAGGGGATGGTCAAGACTATACCAGCTGATGTGTGGAGTTAAGATTGAGGAAGTACTGTTCTGTCCCTCATGCAGGGAATAATGAAATGATGGCAAGGAGGGCACACAGATTTCAGACACAGGTAGCTAAAATTAGGCCCTTGCTCTTAATTTAAATAGTAGCTTAATGACTTGATGATTTTCAAAACTGTCAAACAGGCAGGAGCTCCCTGGGAGGCGGTGGTGGCTGAGGCTGCTCACTGCCTGCTGAAAGTCAAACCCACTGCACTTTCTGAGAATCTCAGCCAGCAGAGGGCCAGCAATTTGGGGGAGATGGTTGAATTAGGCATCAAATTGGCTGCATTGCCAGAGAATATGAGAAACCCAGGAGCTCTGCTTACACCAGGCAAGTGTGATCAATCCAGCATAAACTGACTTCAGTGCATTGCCGGATTAAATGTATATATACATACAAAAGGGACACTGCAGATTTGGGATAAGGAGAGTTGCTGAGTGTGCTGCTGACAACCACTACTGAGAACCTTTTCAGAAGTCAGGAAATCACCCATGATTCTTGAGGCAAAAATTTAGATGAAACAAACTGAAGCCAGAGTTGCTGTTATGATGATGACAGCTTCTCCTGACGATTTTGAAGCAACACAATCACCTGTTTCTGATTGCTAAGTACAGCTGGTACTGGAGGTCTAAATTGTAGAAGAGGAACTTTCTATTTTTATCAATAAATATCCAAGAGTTTCCATTCTGCAACAATAAATTGCATGTCTGTATTGCTCTCTAACATTTAAGGCCATGTGGGTTTGTCCAAGATGTGGCTTATTGAGTGCCTTTCAACTATCTGCACAAAGGGGAGATCCCATCATTTTAAGAGAATTTAATTTCCATTGGATAGCTCAAGTTTAAAACTCAAGACTCAGAGGAAAGAAAATGAAAATGAGATGCCTGTCTTATATTGTGCTCAAAGCGAAGACATTCATTAGCATTCTCTGTCTTACTGCCTGCCAAGGCACAAACAAAAGATACGGCCTGGAACAATGGCCTGAAATGAGGAACACGACCAAGGCAGCCATGCAGGAAGCCTGCCCTTTCCCGTGGTTCAGGAACCTGGAGCCAATATATAGTTCCCTGAGCACATGTGTGAAAGTGGAAAACACCTCAAATGATGGTAGGTCATCCTTTTATTTTTTTAATGTTGGGCTTCCCACTGAAGTGAACTGACACTATTTCTTACATTGTCATAGTGCAACTTGATAGGTCCTAGCTCCTAGCTTTGTGTGTGACTGGATATGACCTCTCTGTGGTTGAACCTGCCCGTCTTTTAAAGAGATGAGATAATGCCTGTATGGCAGAGAAGACATACGCTGTAATTTGTGGTGAAGGAGTTTGCAATACTGCATAGAAAGCATTTCTTGACATTGTCAGTGTCTTTTCAGTTACTACACTGTCTTTAAAATTTCCATTTGAAAAAGGCATTCTAAAAGATCACAGTACAAATCATTTCAGGTCCTGAGGCAAGAGGTCATCTTGATGCTCTTTGTGGTGCTCCTCTACCTTCCTATCCTTTGGGTTAGGAAGCTCCCTGCTGCCCACCACAAAGCTTAGTTGAGGGTCACAGCTGCCAGGGCAGTTTCATATCCAAATCTATCACAACAGTTGTTACTGTCCTAATAATTCTTCCCTACTTGCTTCCTTTCTAGTTGTAGCAAAACAATTTTGGTAGCTTCTGGAACTTCTCTGTCCCTTGGACCTCAGAAAATCTGATCTAGATACTACTGGTGTCAGCTGAAGTTAGTATGAGTGGAGTGGGGAGAAATTGGGGTCCTAGGCGGACTGTTTTATTTATTACTTTTAACACCATTTATCTTATTAATGCTGGTGGAATGTAGCAAAACTTGCTGGAGTCATTCCTGAGTGGAATAATTCCCTTCATCAAGAGTCTAGCATAAAACTGAACACCTGCCCTCCTGCCCTATGTTCTTCTTGTCTCTCAAATGAGAGTAATTAACCTTATTTTCATTGTGTATGTGTACTAGAGATTGTCACTCAAGACCTCTTAGATGTTTTAGCAAACACTTTCAAATGACTGGCACTCTGGCTGTGGTATTCTTCTTTAAATAATTTACAATCATTAACATGACATCAGACCATCTCCACTTCTGCCGTTCTTTCCAGTTGCTGTCTCTCAGATGTCTATGTGGGGTGAAGGTAAAGCTGTGTCTGTAATGATGGATGTCCCCCGCAGAAAGTGGTTTAGAATAACCCAGGACACACAACAAAGCCAGAACTGGAGATAGGCTTATCTCACTGTTAGAGCTGTAAATTATTTAAGGGAGCGCTCCAGCTCCAGGAAACTGAGGTTACAGCAAATATTAAGCTTCCTGTATGGCTATTTTTCTTGTGTCAGGTGATGTGGTAGAGTTTATTCATAGGCATTCAGAGGCTGTGGAAATAATCAGCAAATGACGAAAATATTGCATTTTATTTTGCTATTTCTCATGTCAGATTTCTCAAGAACTAAGACTTCAGTTTTAGGGCACCGAATTGAGATCCCTAAAAATTCTCTTGACAGCTAGAAAACACTGGGCCAAACTAATAGATTCATGGTCAACAGAGATTATTGTGACTTCACAAAATGCTCCAAGTAACAACATATCATTTATCTAATCAAATGCAAGATGCTCCAGTCCAGTGACTGTTAATAAATAACTAACTCAAGAAATAATGCAATGAAGTCGCAATGCATGAAGTGCTCAGAGGTAGCTTGTGCAGTCTATCTTGCTTCTGTTGGCATTGAAAGCTTAGACATGCTCCCTTATTTCCTCACACATCCTTGCTTGGTACATAAAATATAAATGAAAAAAAGCTGGGATAACAAATACCTATATGCATTGCTGATACTTACGAGGAAATTTCTGACTTTTCTTGGAGGGGGCTGCTTCAAGAGGTAACAACAGGAGAGGGGGTGCCTCCTGTGTGTCCTCCATGGCTGGCATCAGGGCAGGGCATGGCAGGGCAGAAACTACTTTAGCCCCTCTGAAGCCTGGCAGCTTTATAGAGTAAGCTAAAACCAGTCTTTCCCTTTCCTCCTTCCTCGAGGCAGCAGTGAAGCCTCCAAAGACACATGCAAAGGATGGGCACCTGCTGTCCCTTATGGGGGAATGCCACTGGTATCCTCCAGTCACCACAAAAACTAAGTGGATATCCCTGATCTGTGAAGGAAGCACAAAATCCTGCCTCCTTTACTATCTGGCACAGAGACAAGGAGGAAGAAGAAGAAAGGAGATTTGATTGTTCATATCAAAGCATCTATTTCTTGAGTTTGGAGGTGGAAATAGTGTGGCTTTTGTTCCAGTAACAACTCTTGCCTTTGGTTTCTTTTTAACATTACACTGACTGTAAGTAGGTAAAAATCATACTCATTTGTGAAAGAGCATTTTTTACATAGTGTATATAACAATATCAGGAGATGGGGGTAGAATTTCAAAGTGGTACTTTTCTTTGGTTCCTTTCCTTTCAATAGCTGTTGTTTTGATTACTCTGTGCCTTAGGCTATCATTAGAATCTTTTTGTGTGTGGAAGTATTAAGTCCATAAATATGAAAATAAGCCTGTAATTGACCCATGGACTGAATTTATTTCCATTAGATTCTTCTGCTAGTATAAAAAGCACAAACTGGAAGAGTGATATTTATGTGCGTATGAAGCTCCCCAGCTCTGACGATATATCATATATTTGATAACAAGGTTATGCTCTTAAAGGGACTACTCAGCAAGACAGGGTGGAGAAAACAGGTGTCTTATTTTAGTTTTGAAAGCAAACCTGGGTACAGCCATAAAATACACGCACAACACATACCATTATTTTGATTAATTGGACTGCTGGAGAACAGCTTATAATGAAAGCTGATCAGCATGTCCCAATCAGCTGCATTAGGTTCCTCCTCAAACACCTGGAGAAAGGCAGCCAGCGGAGGGTACTTTGGAGGCGAGAGGAGCCGAGAGGAGCTGAGAAGAGCCGAGTGATCTACCACTGAAAACACCAGGGTTGCCACACCTGCTTGTGTGCTTTAATGGAGCTTTAACGTACACGGGGAGGTTTCTCAGTTAAATGGGATATAAAGCTCAGCTGCCTTCTGGGGAGGCTGTTGCTGTGCCCTATGCATCATGCCTAATATTCCAGTTGTTGCCTCTGTTTGTGGCCACAGATGTAGTTCTGCTGAGCTTCTACAGAAAGTTTCTCAGGGTTGCTGTTGGTTTTTTTTTTTTCCTTCTGGATTTTTCCACCTTCCCACTGTGTGAAGAGACCATATGGCACAGCTATTACATCAAAACCTGCAGGCAATTCCCACTCAGGCGGTTCACCGGAGCAGGGCTGAACATCGAAAAAGAAAATGAGGGAGGGAGATTACTTCTAAGAACAAAAATCTTGGAATATTTAGGACTTGTTCTGTGAGACAGACAACTCCCCCACTGGCCCCCACAACTCCCATTATCATCCTCCTGCTGTCTCTTGTGTGGTATAAGATGCTGGTATGATCATCTAGCCCTGTTGTTCCTTGCCAAGGTCAGCTTGCCAGGAGGATCTCAGCTTGAAGGGTGCTCAGTGCCTTGGTCTTGCTTAGGGAATGAATCTGGGCAGCATTCTACTGTAATTTGGAAGGTGTATGGAAGGGATATATATATGCCTAGATAATTTCCGCTGCCCCTCCCAAGTATATCTTTCCTTTTTTTTAATTCGTGTGCCTCACCATTCATATAGGCCAAAGGGAATCACACACTCAAAGTATAATTGAGACATTGAGGTTTTTGTTTGTCTGATTTAAATCTAAATTTGTATCATGGTAGTTAAAAGTGGAGAGGTCCTTCAATAAATAGCCTTCCATTTGTTTCTCCTAGTAGCTGTAGTGACCATTATTACCACTGCTTTGAATGAACGGCCAGTCGTCCTATTGTATTTTAAGAAATATGATAGGCCGTGAAGCCAATCCCAAATGAGATTCTGAGTACTAACGCATCTAATTAAAAACAAACAAATTAAGTGGTGCCAAATAAAATTGGTATCTGATGCCTAGCCAGTGCTGCAGAAAGCAGGATGCTTGGATGTGAAGCTCTTCCTCCATCATCAGGAGGTCTCTGTGGTACAAGTTACAAGGATGACCCTACAAAAACTATCTGGAACATCAGTTACCTCCTTGGCCATTTGTTTCCCTCAATACAAGACCTTCTTGCTGTTATATCAGATCTCACTACTTCATAGAGAAGAAAACCTGTGTGGGGGATGGTCTCACATCTGCACATCACATGTTATGCTTTCTCTCCACAGATGTGATCCATTCATAAATGATGTCCAGCTAATACTGAGAGGGAAGAGCACCTTCTGCATTGCTGATTTGTCAAACATCCTTACAGAAAAAAAAAAATAATTTAAAAAGTTTATAACATTAATTAGATGTTACCAACAGATCAATGAAAATGAAATGCTGTATGGTATTGTGACCAAGTTTAAAGGAACCATTACTCTACCCTATAGACCTTAGAAACAAGAGCAGAACACCTGATGTCATAGCTGGAAACACATTAACCATCTGCTTGGCACAAGTGGGCTTCAACTGCACCTGTCAGCTACCCAAGCACTGGAGCTCTCACAGCTATAGTTCAAGTTGAGGTGTGATAGAAAAACTGGTTGCCTGGGTGGGTATGCTGCTGGCCATAGAGGGCACCTACACATCCCACCTTATAATGAGGCATGGGGATGTTTTACTACATGGATGGTGTGTGACCATCTACCACAAAGCCCTTGTGGATGTCGAAGCGATCAGAGCAAAGTAGCTTGTCAGTGCACAGCAACTTCTGGTGTAGTTGACATTCACAACTTCATTCTATGTTTTGCAGTATCTGGCACTGTTATTCAGGTTCTAGTGCCAGTAGCCAGGTTATCAGGGAGAAACATATGTAAGTGAAGTTTCTAGTCCTCAGACTTGTTGATGAAGTTTTAGGATGTCACCCTAAAGCTTAGTTACAGTAAAGATAATTGGTACTCTTTTCCAAGGTCTTATAATTATTGGCAAGCATTTTCCAGTTACCTATTTTCAAACTATCCCTTCAACTCATAGCCATCCTGCACCAGTCTTAGTTCGTCATGTTGAAGTCATGACTGGATGGTTATTTGGATGCAGAACAGCCAACATTGCTAGGGAAATATCAGGGGGGTCAGGGCTGGAAATAGGCACCAAGAGAGAAATTCTGTTACCAGCAAAATCTGTGGAGGCAAGACCCTCCTTGTGTTAGTTACACTCAAGGGGAAAGAGGGGAATGAAAACATGCTACACTTATCAGAAAGTCTCCAGCACTTAAACCACAGTGAAGATGAAGGCAGAGTTCTGGGCAGGGAGAGAGGGAGACATGGGAAGGCTCACCTGCAGCCAACAGTGGGAAAGGGCAAGAGCATAATGCTTGTATGGTATCCCTCCCAAAGGTGGTGTCAGCGGCACCATGAAAGGAGAAGGGTTTTCTGGGCCACTGTTCATTGCTCCTCTGGGACTGCTGATGGAGAAAAAGAGTGGGAGCAAAAGTGGTATGTAGATAGCTTACTACAGCAAGGGGCACTTTTTTAGCACTGAGTGGAAAAAGTAGCCATACAACTCCCATTAACAATAATGTGATTGTGTGTGTGAGTTCCTATTCACTGTACTGAAAATTTACCCCTAAGGGTCCGCATAAATTTGAGCTGTTGACCGTGTGAAATGTTCTTTTATGGGCAATAAGGACACCGAGAGGCAGCTAAATGTTTTCCTAAGCTCTGGACACATACCAGTATTTGTCTGCATAATTCTTCAATTTTTCTTCTCAGATTCTTCATACAATGCATACATTGCTTATGGAGCAGAGACAAAAAATGGTTTTAACAACAGCATACTTTGTTATTAAATTAGGCCATGGAGCTGTAATTCTCCATCTCTGTATTTTGATGAGAAAGCCTCTACAATGTTATCAAACTAATATATTGTAGCAAATTCTATATGTGCTGCCTGTGCCACATATAATATGAACTGTATAAGAAAGAACTAACTTCCTAAAGAATTTTTTTTTCTCTCAGTTTCTCACTAAAAAAAAAACAGCTTACTGGCAGGTTGACTATTCAAACTGCTGAATCTTACCTGTTATTTGATTATGTAAATGAGAAGGACCTTATTCTGGTACATCTTGGCAAAATTTAATTTCTACTTTATGTCTACAACTCTCAGTCTCCCCTTCCTTCTCCCCGCCCCGCCCCCCAAAAAAAGATTAGTAACTATGAATAATGTTGTGTATTCTCTTTCTCTGTCTTTATTCTCCTTCTTTCTTTCTTTCTTTCTTTCTTTCTTTCTTTCTTTCTTTCTTTCTTTCTTTCTTTCTTTCTTTCTTTCTT
>JAOEGS010007244.1:189452-247280 GCA_025447755.1 Corythornis vintsioides | reverse complement strand
TTTCTTTCTTTCTTTCTTTCTTTCTTTCTTTCTTTCTTTCTTTCTTTCTTTCTTTCTTTCTTTCTTTCTTTCCTTTTCTTTTCTTTTCTTTTTCTTTTTCCTTTTTTTTGTGTTTTTGTTTTTTGTTTCTTAACCCTTACAGTGTTATCAGACTGTCTTTCAAATAACTAGAGCAAAGAGTTTTGCAAGGGAGGTGTATATCCTCTCAGCAGACACATTCAGTGTTTTGAACTCTGCAGTCGTAAACAATGGACATGCGTACATTTTTAAGGGAAACTTGGAGTAATTTATCTTAATTTAAAACTGACTGTTCCTGCTCAGCCTTGTTCTTTTTTTCTCTTGGAATACTACATATATAAATCCTCAGACAATCTCCTGGTAATTCATATTAATACACTTGGGGAAATGGTTTGGATTCAAAACAAATGTTCTCGCAAATGTAGTTATCTCATCCTCCTCATTTTCTAGATTTCCACCTCCAGCTGGTTTAACTGTTTAACACCAGGAAGCAGTAATGGATTTTCTCTGCAATGCTCAGGAGTGGCCGCCTGGACACAGAGGGGAGACTCATCTTCCTGCGTGTGCCTGAACTCCACTGAAGGGACCCATGGATGGAGGTGCTTGTGGGCACTGCACTTCCCGAGAGGCAGGTGTTACAAGAGTAACATCAAGAGTGGCAGGAGTTACAGCAGCCATTCACAGAGCTATTGGGGTTTGCTTATCTCATGGGATCATTTCTCCCCGTTTGTCTTCACTCAGGAAGAAAATAATTCAGAATGGATTTCTCCTTGTTAAGTCAACTTGTGGCATGCCAGACAAGCCTCACCACATGGCTGCAAACACCAACTGCGACAGCAGTTTTATCCTGGATGTGGAAGGGAGTTTGGAAAAAGCATCATGCTGCCTTTATTCCTTTTGCTTTACCCTTGTTCTGTTCTGAAAATAATAAACAACAAAATCTCACGTTATGAAACAGTGCATCAATGAGGTGGCCACATGGTCTCATTCAGTATAAACCCCTTTACTTAAAAATTAAACTTTAATTGAAAAATAAGTCTCTGAAGAAATCCTCAGCCAGTGTCTGCTCTATTACAGCAACCTAACAGTTGCAGTGGAAGGCTGCTAATGTTAGCTGCAGTCCATCTGATATGTGGAAGATATTTCAAATTTAGCATCAATATTCAAGGCCATCACTATGTTTTGATGCTCCAGGTAGGAGATTTTATGCATTTAACATCAATTTTATGCATTATAGATCTTGCTGTAGCTGGGCATGGAAGTAACCACATGACTCTGCTTTATTCATTCTGAATTAGCTGCGAACAAAATGTTTGCATCAACTATTCATACAGTGGCTGCTTTTGCTATGTGTCTCTAGGTGGCAACTAAGTGACTCCATGTCTTATTTGATTGACTTTTAGGCAGAAGGCTTTACAGGTACTATGAGCCACGAAAGGAAAGCGCTTGGTTTGGTAACCGCATTGACTCACTGACAAAACCCTACGTTACTGCTCACATCAGTGTGGTGTAGGCAGTTTCATTTGTGATCTCTTGTTTGTCTCTTGAGCGAAATGAAGCTAACATGCTGAGAGCTGTCTACGGCTAGTCACACTTTGGCATGTATGTGTGGGTTGTTTTTGTGGTCATAAAATTTTGAGTGGTGTAGAGCAGCGAGTGTGTTAGAATGATACCTGATAACAATGCTGCATCTTTACGATGTGTCAGGCTCTGTCTGATAAATTCTCATGTTTTCCTTTCTCTTCCTCAGGATGTTTTAACTTCCAGAGGAAACACAGATTTTTACTGTAGAGGTGGGGGTGCAACTACTCAGCCTATGCCAGGAGAAATATCATGCCCCGAGTTAAAGCAATCCATAGGGTAAGCAGAGGTCATAGAAACATGGGAGCATCACCCCCAAAAATGTAGATACTTTTTAATTTTTTTTAATCCATTTTGCTATTTCTAGGTAATTTAGGACTTAAAAAAAAAAATAAAAATTGAAAACAGTTTAATCATCAGGACCTGGATGTGCATGGCACTTCCCACCTTTACCCCCCTCTCCAGCCCGAGATTTCATAAGAGATTTTAACATGCATATTTAGAAACCTCCATCACAGCAGCATTAAAGTGGCTGTTACAAACCCATGTTGTTTTATACAATCAGTTGTAAGTTATAGTCAAAGGTTTAGGGCAAGATATAAAAACAGGATGTGACTGAGTGATTTAGAAGGATGAAGAAAGAAACTCCTAAGAAATGGCACAGCGCTGTTCTAGGAGCAAAAGGAGGCGAAGGCTGAGACTGAAGGTGAAATCCAGAGCAGCAGAAAAATGAATGGGGAGGAAAGTAGGCATGTTTTTGATCAGAAAAGTTGTGAAAACATTGTACATAGTTCGGACCTACAAAGACTGTTTTTCAAAGCTGCCCATTCTGTGAGGAAAACCAGTTGCCACAGAGCAGGCTACCTGCTAGATGGATGAGTGGAAAATAGATCAATGATGGAGATGCAGGATCACAGAAATAACATTACTTCCCACCATGGGTAAAAGGACTATATTCGGGTGCAATCACAGGTTAGAGCATGACTAAATTGGGCTATCCCTCAGCTCTGCTGTTTGTTTCTGTGAAACTCAGCAGTTTCTCATTCTTCTCTATGAGCATAAAGCAAAGCCCTGTTTCCTCCCACACTGGCTAAGCCTTTCCAGCTTTTTCCAGTGCCCTCATGTTCTGCCACACACTGCAGGAGGCCTGCTTGTGGTGGTGACAGCTTTCTTTGGTCTAAGAGGACATGTCTGATAAAGATGGCCTGAATGTCTTCAGCAAGGTGGACTCATGGACAAAGTCAACATGGGAGTCACCTTAGATACAAACCCCCTACCTCCTTTAGTGTATGCTTGAAGTTATTTTGGAGTAACATTCTCCTGTTGATTTATTCTTCTAGGAGATAAGCAGGACTGATTGTTTTAGAGGGAAATGACAAAAAACCCTGTTTTACTTTCTTTTCCAAAGACTTGTTAAAACAGTACTTTCCTAATGTGCTTTTAGAGCAGTGGGATTTTAGATGTACAAGAGTAGAGCAAGTCTTTTTTTATTGGTGGGGTGATCATGTTTGTTTAGTGAGTGCAAAGGCTATTGATTCCACACCATAACTCCTCAGAAGTGGAGCTCTGTGTATCTGGAGTTTTCCAGCCATCCCCATATGCACTCACACACTACTGACTCGTCTCTCATATCCTTTTCCCTCCATATTCCTGCCAAGCAGAAATGTCTTGCAGTTGTCTCATCCACAGATCAGTCCATGGTGTAGGTTTCCAGCACAAAGCGATCTGTGACAGGCTGTACAGTGCGATCACTGCAGGCAGCCTGACTTCACATTAAATGTAATTCTTTCCATAATTCTTGTTGCTTATTAACACACTGGAGGCCTGATCCTGATTCCTTTGAAGGCGATGACAAAGCTCCCACTGAACGTAGCGGGAGGTGAAGGGCAGCCTTTGCTGCTTGACAAAAACAAAATGTTATAGTGCAGGAGATGCTTGAGAAGTGTAAATCCAGTGGTCCTTAAAATTAGCAGTTTTTCTCCCTCCTGCTTATATATATATATATATATATAATTTTATAAAACACATAGAGCTGTAACTCTGACACTATTACTGGACATGGCCATCTCAAGATGGGCAGGGTGTAGTGCTGGGATTTGGCAGCTGTGGGCACTTGGGCAGACCCAGGGAGGCCTGCTCAGCATCTCCTGGTGATGGAAGGCAGAGGTAGTGTGCAACTCCAGCTGTAGTCTCCAGTCCAGCCTGGGTGCTGCTGGCCTTTTCCCCTCATGCTTTTCCTCAAGCTTCAAGATCTCTTGTGTCTAAGGTGTGCAAGGCCAAGGCCCTCCAAAGCACCCAGGGTTGGGCAATGGGTACCTCTTTGGGAAATGGCCATCTGTGGAGTCTGGCAGTGGCTGAGAACCATGTCTTGCACCATCTCTGGGGCCACCACAAGAGAACTACACCTCTGCCCTTGCTCTTCAGCAGCCTCTTTGTCTCTTCATAGCCCCAGCCCACCCCTGCACCCCTGGGGTCTGCATTTTGAGCAAAGTGCCTGCCTGGTTTTTGCAATTGCCTTGTGCAAGCAGAAATAGGACGATGATGTGAGCAAGTCCACAGTCTTAAAAGCTGTCTGCCTGTTTTGCTTGGGTTTCAGTGTGCTGCCACCTCACCTATTCAGCTAAATTTCCCATTACAACTTGAATTTAAATATTCTAATAAATTTGTTTTAGAAACTCTTACAGCTCCCTTGTGCCATTTGCAGGGAAACACTCTCTGGGTTTTTTCTGGGAGATGGAGATTTCTTTGTGCTTGGGGTGACTGATTGAATTTTACCTGCGCTAAATTATATTTGCACATTCTAGTAATTGCAAAGGGCCACACAGAGAAACAAAGCATTGACTGCCGTTGTACTGGGATTTCCCAGATGTATAATTTTAAATTGATATGAAAAAAAAAAAAACTTGCAATGCATTAATAATAGCAGAAAATGTAACTCAGTTGGCCAAGGGTGAACAGAGGCTTTTTTTTTTTTTTTTCTGAGCTGCAAAACAAGCTATACACCTCAGGTGACTAGCATTTATTGTTAGAATGGGTTTTCTATCGCATACCTTCTGAAACACAAAATAAAGATTTATATTGACCAACTTTGCTGTATATAACAGATCTGAATTCATGCCCGAGAAGCAGCGTGAGGGTTTTTTTGAAGTGAAACCAGAAGGTTTTTGTCTAATTCAAAAGCACTTTTCATTTTTTCAATCTTCTGGCAGGTCACCTGTCCTTTTTCTGATGCTCAATATTATCTCATGGTTGGAAATAATATGACATTGAAAAAGAACTCTTTGGCAAACAGCACATACTTTTCAAGTAATGTCAGAGTGGACTGAGAATGAGAGGGAATGATGGTCAGCAAAGATAGCAGTGGTACTTACATGTTTATTAATAAAGCATAAAGACTAACTTTTTAAAAGCATAGGAAGACTGTTTTCCTCCTCTCCACAAAATGAGACCAAAAGTCCTGATATATGTCTAATAATAATAGTAGGTGTTATAATAAAGTGTTTATGCATACAGCTCTGCCTGGCTGCCTGATTGACTTGAATGTGGTTTCTCATAGGCCTGGAGTGTACACATGTGTCAAGCATAAATACTTCACTGAAACGATGCTGGAGGAAGAAGGTACTGACTTGGAGGGAGAGACACACAGAAACTTTTGGCACATTGGTCTGAACAGGAACCTCAATATCCTGCCAAGCTGCTGCGGTATTTTCAAAAGGAAGGGAGGGTACTCACAAACCTGAATTTTAGCCTTGGAATATTGCTGCTTTGGGGGGGTCTGAGTTGCACCTTGGAGTGGTCAATCTGTCCTCTGTGGAGCAGACTACGAGCAGTGGCTTCATATCTCCTCTGTGGGCATCCCGACTTCATATCGCCAGCCTGCATCACATTACCACATTGCTCCCCTTGGCTTACAAACCAAATTCTGCAGCTTGCCCACCAGGAAGTGTCACAGGGCCCAGTCCAAAAGCCCTGCTTGAAGTGTGGGAGGAGGACAGGACACTTTGCCTGAGGGTATTACCACTTTTCCTGGCTGCTGAGGTCCAAAGGCAGCTGCTGGTGTGAAGCAGGTCTTGGTGGCTGATCACTGCTGCTGCTCTTACTGTGCCCAGGTCAGAGCAAAGTCTGTTCCTTGAAAAGAGGAGGTGTATACATAATTTTCCTGATTTGCTTTTCACAGTTGTTTTTTTTCAGCACAATACTACCAGCAGCCATAACAGCCCTCTATTATTCCCACTATTTTTAATGCTGTGAGCAATTGTAACTGGAAGCCACCTCCTTGTCTGTGCCTTACAAGCACTTCTTCCTTTCCACTCAGACCCTGGGAGTATGCAGCTCAACTATTGCTTGCTTCATGCTCTTGCAAATTTTAATGCATTATTAATAATTTTGTAACATATTTCTTCAAGCTCTTTAGCAGAAAGTGTTATTTCAGTACTGCCTCTGATAAAAGCCTTAGTCACCATGTGCACTATTTCTGAGCTACCACACAACCTGAGCTTTTAATTTGTTCCCCCTGTTCAAACACAAGAAAGACCTTCTGAGAATAATATTCCTCATTATCTGATTGCTTTTGTGAATCGTTTCCTGCATTTCTAGGTATGCTTATCATCATATCATAGACAGTACAGATGGGAGATCTATGAACTAACCTAGCACATGCTCCCTCTGTTACCCCCACAATGAGACATCATTTAATTTGTGGAACATATTCACAACCAGATAAATCCATATTTGTGCTTCAGAAAAAAAATAATAATACCAGGAGGAAAAAAACCCACAACCAACAAAAGCCCCAAAGGAGATGTTTCTATAATTGCTGAAGAAGGCAATCTGTCCCTCAGCTTGGGTCACCTTTGCCTACCCATAAACACCCTTGCAAAACAGGGTCTGGGAAGATGACCAGGGTAGGTGCTGGATGGGGTTAAAGGGTCTAATTCCATTCCTTGTCCTCACTGTGGGGTGTGGGAGGAAAAAAGACCTGATTAGATGAAAAATGTAGGCCCAGAAGCTGTTGGATAGCAGTATAAGGAGATGGTGAGAGGGAGCTACAAAAAGATCTGAAAAGGAGATTGACAATTTTTGAATGAAAACTTATTTGTTGAAAAATAGTGAGCTGACAAAACTGAAATACTTCAGAATAACATTTCAACTTCTTCAGAATGTCCTGATTTTTCATAAAAAAATGTTAAATAGAAAATGCCTATATAATTTTCTGCAAGTGCTAACATTTTTTTCAATTGACAAATCAAAATTTTCTCTCAATTTTATAATTGGTTTCTATTTTATTTCCACAAAAAATATGAAGGGGTAAAAACAGAAGAAATGTGTGGGAGGATAAAGACTGGCACTTTTTTTTTTTTTTTTTTTATAAATACATTCTTTCTGGAAAAAAGATGGGGGAAATAATGATTGCCTCAACCTCCCCAACAGGAAAAAAAAAAAAAGAGGAAACTTTGTACTTTTGTATTTAAAAATGTTTTATTCAGACACTGCATGAAAATTATCAGGAAGAACTAAAATCTGCTACTTTTTAATAGCACATATTCATGATCACATTTGTATATATTATATGTAATATAATATGTAATCTTTAATAATTATAATGACAAATGGTGTAGCAATGATCATTCATAAACTATCTTCTGCTGAACAGGAAGAAGGAGTTTACAGGAATGAACAGGATTTTTTCTGCCCTCCCCAGAAAGCAAAGGGAAGGTAAAAATGTCCCCAGCAACCTGAGGCTGCCTGTAGGGCTCAGAGTGGAGTTGAGGGGGGAAGCTTGTCCCTGCAAGCCCATGCTATGGAGGTGATCAATCTCAGATTAGCAGAAAGGATCCTTTTGCAGGGCTAGGGTGGTATTTGTGCAGTTCAGGCATTTAGCAGGGTGTGAGTCCATCTGTCTGTAGTGTATGTGAGCTGAGGCACCACCAGTATGGTTTGGTCAGAACAGCAGCACTTCTGCTGTGTTGGTTGCTCTTGTTTTGGAGTGAAGCAAAAATGTATTAACAAAGAAATAATACTGGTGTTTCATGAGAGTGCATCCCTTGCTATGCCTAATGCTACAACATCTTCAAGTCATTTCAGGGAGAAAAAACCTGACAATTCTGGTGTACATTTTTGTTTCTGGAAGTTTCAGAGTTCCACATTTCAGACAAATGAACTGTTTTTAACAACCTGGAGCATGAACCTGCGGGGGCCATATGTGTGGTGATGGAGCTGATGAAAGGAAAGGGCACTGGACTATCACTGTGCCTCTCCAGCTGAGCATTTTGTCACGTCTGATCTACTCCAATATCTCAGTTTTTGCAGTCAGGGGATGAAGGGGAGCTGTCAGTCTTGGATAACTGGCTTGTCTACATCCTAAGGAATAGTGCCCATTTTATTCTGTCTTGCCTGTAGCTCAAAAAGCCCACCTGCAGACCTCTGCCTGTTCCCTGCCAGCATGGTTGGAGAGGAGCAATCGCTGTGCTATTTCCCCTGTGGGTACTGCTTATTGCTCTTTAATTACCAGTGCTGGGCCCTGAGCTGTCCATTTCCACGCTGTCAGCTTGCTGTGACCAGCTTGGTCACAGATTAGTGGGGGCCGGGCGAGCCCTGTGGCAAGGCAGTGAGGACAGGGTGGACCTGGAGGGAGCATCCTGCCATGGGGAGGTGTGTGACTGCCAGCTCTGGCAGTGCCATGGCATGGTGAGGATACAAGGAGCAGCCAGACAGAAAGAAGGGCAGTCAGAGGCAGGCAGTGCTCCCAGGGAATGAGGAAAAGTTCCCGTTAAGTACTTTATATTTTTGTCCCAAAATTGCATCTATTTGTCTCAACCAGGTACATGGGATAGATAAAATTATATTAATAAAATGATATTCATCTCTACTGATGGCTTCTTGGAGGTCAGGGAAAAAAAAGTGGCAACTGCAAGGAGAAAGGGAGCAGAAGGAAGAAAGAGGAGGGGCAACTATGCCAGTGGTGAGGATTTAGCTTGCAAATTTGTGTGGCTGGCCTTGACTATTGCAGCAACAGCTACAGTGAGAATACCTTGCACTTTTTTGTTGACTTTTCAGTTTTTTAATTACTGGCAAGTTGGTAATGGCATGCAGTATCGGATCCTGCTTCCTTTCACACTCCAGACACTCATGTCTTGACCGCAGGGCCATAAAATTATCAAAGGGAAATATTACTGGCTGTAACCACCTCAGTAATATTTTTACAACTCCTGATTGACCACAAATCTATATTTAATAAGAAAAACAAAGCAAACACACACACCATTCACTTCAGGTAGTGCTGTACATTTAACTGGGGAAACACATTCATTCTATAGGGAAGCAGGAATTGCAGACCATGCCTAGGAAAATATACTTATTATATCCATGACTGGAAAAAAAATAATATTTTCCTTTTTAAGTATTTTCAGAAGTTGTCCCAGGCTTTATCAGCTCAGCTGGCCTCCTGTGTTGAATGATTGCAAATACTGTGCTTCACATACGCATTGTAGTGGCACAGTAGAGAGATACTTCTATGTTTTGAGTACATTACATAACATAATTCAGAAATTAAGTCTTTACTGGTTAAAAAATCACCCCTTCAAGGATTTGGATTCCTGAGGAAACAACACAGTATGGAACAGTCTTGTCTTCTCTATTCAGATTTCAAGTCAAGGAGGCCCTTCTCCTACTCCTAGAGAGCTGTGAAGGAACGCCAAGATAGCTTTGAGCATATAGCTTGCAAGCACTGGGAAGATACTCTGAGTCAGAATAAAGGCTTAAAGCTTCTGTCAGGACCTCCAAAAGAAAATATTACCTGCAGAGTTCGCCTGTGCCTGGACACTGAACTGTATTCGATTCACATTCAAGATGATATGGGCACTCGAGTTTAGTGAGGATATAGACTGATGCTTTCAAGATGACAAGAGCAGGAGTATCCTGGAAGTATTTTGCTATGTGCTATGGGAGAGCCTTCATGACCTCTCTGGGTTCAAATGCAGGAAAGCTCCCTTCTGCCAGTGTGTCTACCCAGTACTGAACCCTGCTTTGCCTGCTCCTTGCTCAGACCCACCCAAAGCATGGGTCTGGCACTGGGTGAAATCCTGTCACTGCTGGCTGAATGACAGCTGGGTGCACAGAGGTGGTGTCAGAGGGGGGTGAGGGCATTTCCACTGTGGCTTGTGATTACAGGAGGTGGGGGCAGGTTGTTACAGTGAGGAGTTATGTGTTGGAATGTTTCATGGAAAGAGATGACCCTGGTCAGAGCTACAGCTGTGTAACCCAGCTGGTTTCCTGACAGTGGACCAGTGATTCTGAGGCAGGGCTAATGACATGAGGTGGGGTGGAGCTACATGAACTGGAAATTACTCTGAACATTACATAAGAGTGGACATTTTGGAGAATCTGTGGCAATTACCTATGTCAGCCTGCAGAGACATAGGAGGCTGTTCCAGCTCAGGAGTAAGTTAATACAGATCACATCTATGGCTCAGAAATTCGATGCTGACAAGATAACAGACAGTTCATTGCAATTAGTTCTGTTGCCAGTACACCAGGAATTATAGTGGGTTCAGAGGCCATGCTGAGCAGCTGGCAGGAGGTGGCAATTTGCTCCCATGGGTCCACAATTCGCTTCTGGTGAGGCAAGTGTACATGTCCACTGAAAAGGGTGACACTCCATCACTGCATGGTGCTTCGTCAGCCAGAGGCAGGTTTCTGGTTAGCACTGTGGAATACAAAGTCACAGACAAAGTGGATGTCACCAAGGATGGGCAAGTGCCTTATTCCTGGCTTCTTGTGTGCTCATCAGCAGCCTGCTTCCCCCAGATCATCGTCAGGAATCCAAACCACCTTCTAGCACACTGGATTCCAATGCCCTAACCTACTATTAGCTATCCACAGCCAATATAATGACACAAGAAATGTTGCAGGATAGAAGAAGCCAGCAGCAGATGCAACTTATAAATCTGGTTAGATGGCAGGCAGGACATTCATATCACTCTGACATAGCACGTCTTGTATAAAGGATCATGTTTTCCTTGAGAATGGGTTCAAGGTGCTGCCAGTATCCACTTTTGTATCATAAGTTCTCTGGCCTTGGTCCAGAGAAGTGGTAGTGGTAAGGACACCTGGTACATTTGCATCTTTGTGGAGCCATAGCTCGTGAGATGCCTGGGAGCTCCTCCTCCCACAGTGGCTGTGGGAGACATCAGCAAAGTGATCATGACCTTATGTTTCTGGAAGCCATAAAGTAGCTGATACTGGAATTTGTCATATGCTGACCAACTCAAACTCTTACCTTTGCTGCTGCTGGGTCCATATCCCCTGCCATCATTCTCCTCCTTGGACCACTTAGTCTCCATTCACCTGCTTCTGTCACTGCCTCCCCATGTCCTGTGCCTCTTTTTCCTTGCAGTATGTCTTCTGCTGCTCTGATGAGTCCTTCTCAAAGCAGGTTACTTTCATGTCTTGTGGGATGCTATTTCTGCCACAGCTTGTGCAAGGCTATTTCTCAGCCACCCTTAGTCAGAAGATCCAACTATAGGAATGGAAAATCATATTGCTATTTCCTGCCTGTGTGTAGAGAAAATGAAGTCTCTCCCATTTTTTATTCTATACCAAAACAAAGCCAAAAGTTGTTACTTTTATCTAAAACTATGTGCCTAACTGACTTTTCATTTGTCTGTCAGCATAGAAATACTGGAGGAATACAGTCTTTCTGCTTGATCTTAAGAAACTTTTTTCTTTGTTGATGTTTCCTAGGCAAATGGGAAAAAAATTCTGAAAAATATAATGCAAGGCCAAGTAAAACATTTCATTTGACTTAAAATAACCACTTTTTTTCACTATAAAATGAGAATTTCCAGTATATTTTTTTGTCAAGAAAAAAAAAAATTCTTCTTTGGATATAGCCAAAATTTTTCAGTGAAGAAACTCCTATGACTAATTTTTATACATGGGATATGCTTCCATCCTTAACCTCTACCTTGTCCAGGGCTTTTGCATCTTTGGCTTGACTAGATCTCAGTGAAGACTCTGACAGGATAGATGCACCTATGACTCGAAGCAGGAACCAGACAGGATAAACCCACATCAACCCCTTCCACTCTCTGAATATCTCATTATGTGCTTTTTCAGAATTTAACTCTGGGAATAAAACTGCCTGAGAAGTTTAAGGGTAGTGTATGACAGAAACAAAATTAAAGACGCATGTTTATGAACAGCTTCCTATCCTTCCTCAATTTAAGTGTTGAAAATATTTTTGTCTTCTGTTTTCATGACTTGGACAGCATTAAAAACACTGAAGTACTTTTATTCACACATCACCAGCTTGTAGGAAGAACATAAAATATAACAGTGCCAGCAACTTGGATACCATATATATGACAAATACTGTGATGCAATTAAAAAGGTGCTATAAAGTATGGACCGCTGGACATTGCAATTAACTACTAAGACAGGCCCAGCACTTCCTGTTGCTTAACATGGAACATCGGAGGAACTGGGGCCTCTACACATGCCTTGTGAAGAGTAAGCATTGTGGTCTTTATGATAATTTTACTTTACAATGCATTTAAGATCATCTTCACTCAGTTCCTGTTAAAAACATATTTTCATGTTTCATCTTTTCATAAAGGCCAAAGGAGCTCAAGTGCTGCAGCTTTCCCTGAGGTGTGTTGCTGTGATGTGCTGTGCCATGCCAGAAACTTTAAATGAAAATGTGTAAATGTGTTTGAATATGAATGTATCTTTACATGATTAGAAAAACCATGTTCTTACCTAGTTCCATCTGGTTTTCCATGGTAAGCTTGTCTTCTTTAGCTGCACGTGCAGCCTTCCGAGAGATTTGTCTTGGCCCAGCTTCCCAGAGCCCAAACCGCTCGATGGGCTGAGGACACGGCCTTGCGTGTGGCCCTACAGCACAGGGCCCCCAGGCCCTGCTTGCTCCCTTTGACATTGCTTGTGCTGCTTCTCTGCAGAGATCAATAAAATGGAAATGTCATCTCTTCATCACCACGAAGGGGAGGTTGGTATTAAGTTTCAGCAGTCGATGTTCGCAGCGACAGAAATTGATACACGTTCCTTGTGTTATTTCAAGGCTCGAAGCTGTTTGCAGCTGTGTCTTTATCAGAAATTCTTGCCTCTCTGCCTCCGTCAAAGGCTTTTAAATTACTTTATATTTGTAGCTTTTGAGCAGCTGTATCTCTCTGCTCATACCCTTTAATTTGTTGAAATGCAGCAACAGCATTGTGGCCAAGGTAGAATGCTTGAAAACATCTCCAGCAGGCTGTCCTAAGTCTGACTGAGTGTATGATGAAGTAGCTTGTAAATATAGCCTCAGATTATTGTTTTACTTATGAAGGTGTAGTCTACCCGGACCAGTTTTGAAAGTAAGATGGGACTAAGCACTAGCTGAACAGAAAGCATGGTACAGGGCAGCTGCATCATTTCTCCCTAAATCTAAGTCCTACCACCCAGTCCCCTTCCTCTCAACAAGCTTCCACATGTCTAATTGAAAAGCACTGGGGACCCATTCTGGGGACAGCAGTATCACATAATCATAGAATGGCATGGGTTGGAAAGGACCTTGAGATTATCTAGTCCAACCTTTCTGCTAAAGCAGGTACACCTAGAGCAGATTGCACAGGAACTTGTCCAGGCAGGGTTTTAAAGTCTCCAGAGAAGGAGACTCTCTGGGCATCCTGTTCCAGGGCTCCGTTACCTTCAAAGTAAAGAAGTTTTTCCTTATGTTTAGGTGGAACTTCCTGTGTTCCAGTTTGTGCCCATTGCTCCTTGTCCTCTCACTGGGCACCACTGAAAAGAGTCTGACCCCTTTGTCTTGACATCCACCCTTTAGATATTGATAAGCGCTGATAAGATCTTCTCCACTGATCAGTCTTCTCCAGGCTAAAAAGACCCAGGTCCCTCAGTGCTTCCTCTTAAGAGAGATGCCCCAGTCCCCTTATCTTTGTAGACCTCTGTTGGACTCTCTCCAGTAGTTCCTTGTTTAACTGGGGATCCCAAAACTAGTCACATTATTCGAGATGTGGCCTCATTAGGGCAGAGTAGAGAAGGAGCAGAACTCTTCAAGGTCACACTCTTCTTATTGCACCCCAGGATACCATTGGTCTTCTTGGCTACAAGAGCACATGGTTAACTTCTTGTCCACCAGTACTCCCAGGTTCTTCTCTGTGGAGCTGCTTTCCAGCAGGTCAACTCCTCACCTATACTGGTGCATCACCTTTCCAGGGATGAAGGTGTGGCTGTCTGTACTGTAATTTCCTGGGTTCTTCTTCTTACCCTTTTTGAAGACTGGAGTGACACTGTCTTTCCTCCAGTCCTTGGGCACCTCTCCTGTTCTCCATGACCATTCAAAACTGAAAGTAGCACCAGGAGACTCAGGTAACTGGTTTCAGTTGTAACCATGAATAACTATGAGAGTAAGAGAGAGTCTGTTCGTAGATTGTGCACAGATCACCAGCTGAAACATATTCACACAAAGCCTTTGTCAAACAAGTCTGAAAAAAAATTGCATATATTAAAAAACCCAAATAATTCATTAGCATAAAATAAGATTAAATTAGTCAAATAAATAATTCACCACAAATTTCTCACTACTGTTTTGTACCAAACATTTATGTTAACTTCCTAATTCTTCAACTTTCTGAAACTCTGAGAGGATTAAGGCCAATCAAATTCTGTGGCTATTAAGAGAAGTAATAGTCCTCTATTCCTCTACTCTATCTCTATGGGAAGACTTAACAGCTAGGTCATATCGTTATGGGGATTCACCTAGTTCAGGAAACCATTCATGCTTGAGTGAAGAGCCCACCTATCTTTTTTTTTTTTTTTAATCTTCTGTTGTCTCTGTGAAGAGTTATAGCTGTTGCTCAGGCAGCATTCTTAAATAGGGACTTGTGTTTCAGGATAACAAAATAAAGGTTAATATAATGCTGTTGTGCTGGTGCTGTCCAGTGGAGCACCACAGTAATGAGCAAGAAGGTATCAAATCTGGTTTGGTTCTCATGCCCCGAGCCTTTTCCCTCTTCTTAGGCCTCCCATGTTCCACTAAGACCAGTACACTGGCTAAGCAATGGTGTTTCTAATCATACAAGCCAATACTTCTGTATCACCATTGAAGCATTGATTAAACAGTTAAAATACAGCATAACAAAACCAATGAGAAGACAGTACTTTGCAGTTAAAGCTCACTATCACTTCCAGTCACTTCCACAGAAAGCAATAAAAAGTACAATCAATGAATTGGGATTTCATCAGCAAGATTTAACCTCAGTCATCGGCTGTAGCAGCGCTGAGGTTTTAAAGATCATGTTGTGACCCCTCATTATGACTTGGATACAGAGGCCTTGGCTGAACCAGCAGTCTCTGCTCAGGGATTTGTTTATCATCAGAGATGATTTTGTTTTTGCCATTACTGAATTCCCAGTGTGTATGTATCTTCTCTTTGTCTCTGCCATTCAGAACAGTCTCCATTTCTTGTTAATTTATAAACAGTGCAATGAAATCAAATGAGACTCCCGTAGGGCTTTCTTTTTATTGTAAACATGGTAATGCTCAGTGAAAACACTGAGGTATTTCAGCTACTAAACCCAGCAGGATAAATAATAGTTTTGGGGAGGTGGTGGCAAGTCAAATAGAGCATTTGTTCAAAGTAGCATCTAAAATAGTTATTTTGTAAGCATCTGACATATTTGTTTTTCACCCAAGAAGGATTTTCTGGCCATATCAAGTCAGAAATCTCAGGTAAGACTCTCTGAGCATAATGTTTACTAAATGTACATGTTCTCCATTTTGTGGGGGGGAAATACTCCAAACCAGATAATAGTTGAGACCTTTTTTCACCTTTTGGGCATGTGAGATTACCCTGAGTGATTCTGCTTCATCTTGTCACTAGATGGGAGAGCAAAAGGACTTTTTTTTTTCCCCTCTCAAAAATAATAATAAAGAAGCTTTCTAAATGTCTTCTCCTGGTGGAACTGAGTGACAGCTTCTTGCTTAAAGAAGGATAAGTAATAGGAATTAATTACACTAAATACATAAATGCTTATAGAAATATTTTTTGTTTCTAGATATGGGACATTGCTCTTTTTTATTTTTATGATGTTGCAGAACTACTGGGGTTATAACATACATTAAAATTAGGTACCAAGCTTTCTTAAATTAAAAGGCTGGCTTTGCCCATGCTTTTGCTGTGATGAGTCAGTAGCAATCACTACTTCACTATCACTACTGTTTACCCGATCCTGCACACTGGAGAGGTTACAGTGGATGTCTCTTTCCTCACTCCATGAAGCAGAAACACATTTTTTTTGTAAAGTAGAGCAATGTGGCAGCAACACAATTGTTCTGCTGGGTGAATCCTTAAACAAAGTGAGATTGAAAGAACTGATAGACAATATTTAAAGTCTATAAAAAGTTAACAGCCTATTTTAAATAATTACGTATATATAAAAAAATTAAAGATGATACAGGGCCAAAACTTAATGGCATTTATGTTAACGTGATACTGAACACTCACAGGCCATAGATATCTGCAAAAGTGGGTCACATATAGCTTAGAAGCTTTATGCTGTATATTCTGTTCAGCATGTGTCTGTTCAAATAAGTTTTTTGTGTGTAAAGTGAGCAAGTCACTTCTAGTGTTGCACTGCTTTTGTGCATGCTGCCTGTGTTTCTGTGAAACCAAAGAGGACTGAAAATTTCCCATTTGTTGCTGGCTGATACCCATTTGTTTAATGAGGGCAAATCTCCTGGCTCCGTGTTCTTATATTTGCCTTTGTTCACATAAAATCCCATTGCCTACACAGGATGGGAGCAAATGAAAGTGAGCACTTAATTCCAGCAGATACCAGTTCATTGTGGCTTTATAGTGTTTTTGCAGCAGGCTGGTTTCACTGGGCTGCCCTGCCTTGCTGTTACTGTGAGAACCTCCATGTCTGTGAGATTAAAAGAGCCCCAAAAGTAATCTCTGCGGAGATCAGAGTAAAGGAGCATTGTGGGATGAGGGGAAAATACAAAGACCTTTGGGAATCCAGAGAATTACATTCCTCTCTCTTTTTTTTTTTTTTTTAACTGTAAACTCTGGTCCTCATTTCCTTGCTGCTTTTATGAGAAATTCAAAGTTATATCAGGCATTAAAATGACAAATTGGCTGATTTTGTCTCTTGTTATAAATATGGAGCACTATTTGCTTGTCAGGCAGCTTCATAATTAGCAGCGGTCTATGTGGTATCAAGGCAAGAGATCATCAGATCAAGTTTCATGTTTATTCCACAGCGAGCATCTTCCCCATTGCTAATGAAAGTGTCTCCCAGGGACTGGCATATCTGAGCCTGGCAGCTATGTAGCATCACTCTTTGAGCTCCATTTCCATCCCAACTCTCATTCTCATTTGGTTTTTGATCACATCCCATATTTGTAAATGTATCCTGTTATCAAATATGTTTTCAATAGTGTTATCAAATAGTTTTCAATTAAGACAAATTGAAACAATAAATTTGCTAGCAATTTTTGTTGTTGGTAAGCATAACCATGTGTTTGTGGGGTGTGTGTTTATATCATCCTGGGGTGTGGACAACTTTATTATTTTGTATGGGTAGGGCTTGTGCATTCAACAAGGCGTAAAAGGCCATCAGGTGCCTAGCAGTTCACAGTTTGCCTCCTGATTCTTCCCAAAGCTGAAATATTTATTTGGAGGAACTAAAATGTCTCTGAAAAGTCATGATTTAATGAGGAAAATAATTTCAGATAATGCAAAGACGGAAATGGGATTTCTTAAGATGTTCCATGGTTTCCTTTGCTAAAATACTCCCTGCAGAAAAAACCTCATCTTTTGCCAGTCCAGCCTTGTGACTATTCCTGTATAACGTGAAGAAGCTGATGGCTCAGTATAAGCAGTAAGATCACAGGACTTTTGATATTGGAGTATCGGATCAGTTGTCATGTCATGACATACATATTCATAACCTAACAGGCCTTGTAGTCGATTTATGCATGAGACTGATAAGAAAAAAATTGATTTATGATGATCTCAAAAACATGGTCTCCCAAGATGTATTCTGCAGTTTTGAGACCTACAGTTTAGGCTCTATTAATTTTACAGTGCTGTCTGGAATTATCCATCTGTTTAAAGGTTAACTGTCTTTACACTTTTGAAATGGGTAGTTCTGTTTTGGTTCTTGCTTTGTTCATGCCACTGATTTATAAATTATAAAATCTATCACCACACAAAAAGACTGAAATAGGTTGCCAGATTACAACATCTACTTATTTCAATCTTTCTTTAACAACTTTTTTGTTATTATCTTAAATACTTATGATTAAGTGCTGGGAGGAGGGGGAAAGTTGAACCCAATGGCATATGTGGTACATTTAAATGAACTTTCTGCAAGAAAGCATCATTGTCACTATTGAAATGTCACCATGTGCCCAGAGGAGCACATCAGACAAGGCCATCAACACAGCACTCTGCCAGGCATGCTCTAGCATGTGGTCACACAGTGAGAGAGGTGGTGGGGTCTCCTAGTTGAGAAAGAGCTACAGACAAGACCTGTAGAATTTGATCTGTTACATTTTGAGTAAAGCAATCAAGGTCTTTTGGTGTTGGTTTTGTTTGGTTTTGTTGTGTTTTTTTTGGTTGGTTGGTTGGTAAGGTTTTTTTACTACTGTTTCTTGAGTTAGTAGGGCTATGGCCCATTCTTGCCTCTTTTCTGTCACAGCACATAAGCTGGCTTTGCTTGATTGGAAACTTCTTGTTGGATGGGAACTGGGAAGAAGTGGTTTAGGATCTGTGATATGAGTGGGGTGGTTCTGAGACCATGTGCCTCCAGCAGGAGCCCAACATACCTTGCTTGGAAGTCTGACTGTTGTCCAGAGTGAACAGCAGTGTGGAAAATGACTTGAGGTGGATCCTATGGCTGCATGAGTACAGGTTGACTTTAAGGTGCTTGTTCACAATAATTTTTAGATGACAAACACAAAGTTGTCCATAATTTCTTCTACAGAGCACCCTTCTGCTAGTGCTCTTCAGCAGCTGGGAAGCTGTTTTCGTTTTTAGCATGTAATCATTTGAAAAGCCAATTTAAACACATACAGCTGTCAGGGAAAAGTGTCTGAACTTCCACAGAATTTTCCTTTGTGTTGCACACACACGTGTGAGTTTCTGTTCCGCAGCTTCCTGTTGTCAGTGTTATCTGAGCATGTTGATCCACTGTGATAGGTACCTATCATGATCTTGGTAATTGTCGAGCAGTGACAATTTTATTGAAGTTATAAGGTCTTGTGTCTATTTGTTTGTCCAAAATCTTGCAGATAGAGCAGAGATTTTTCTGCAGAGCTAAGCTTTTTAAAAATTTTCCTGTTAATTTTCTAAGTTGGTTTTGAACTCTTAATTATTACTGGCTGCAGTGTACAAGCTCTAGCAGAAACTTTCTTTATCAAAGCACAGGAGACCTATCCTTACATTCCCTGCTGCTTTTGGACATATCCTAACCCAGGAGAGACATTTTGCTTGTCTTTCTTGCTGGAACAGCAAAAGCTGAAATATGGCGTGTGCAGTATCTCTTGTATATAGAATGAGTAGCTCAGCTTTAGCATAGTTCTGCAAGAAGACTATTTCAGAGAAAAGAATGTTCCTTGCAGTATTAGTCTATCCCACAGCTTGAGAAGCTCTGCATAACCATTCATCATGTGATGGTAGTCAACCATGTGTGAAAAAGTTTGTTACATAGACTGATAAATGTTGAACAACTACTGTTTCCAGTAAGTCAGATGCAGAGGTTCATACATTTAATATTCGGTTATTTGGCATTTACATGTGTAAAACTGGAGAAATTCCCAAAAGAATACTGAATAAATACCTTATGATCTGGTCCATTAACTTCACTGGAGAGGTCAGTTGTAGAACTACTAGAAAATAGCGTTTTGCCCATATATAATTTGTTTTTCTTTCATTTAAAGCTGAAAATGGACAGGCTTTTTCCAAAGATGTTCCATTGTTAACCTAAATGATTTTAGGTTTTGTTGGAAATTGAAGTTCTCAAGTTTGAAGTTCTTGCATTTACAATGTAAAGTTGAAAATTTCTACATAAAAAGACACTTTATGTGAAATAAATTATTTAAATGAACTCCTAATTTTCCAGTGAAAGCCCAATTATGTTGGAAATTTTTTAACCATTTTCTCAAGAGTAGAATCCTCAAGAGAAATGAAATGTAGCTAGTACATTCTCACAGAATCATAAAACCCCTCCAAAGTTAGAGGATGCCTTAGGAGTTCACCTAATTTACTTCTCATAGTATGCAATGCTACAGACAAAAAAAAAAAGTTAATGGTTTAAATTATCGTAATGAAGAGTTAAAATTATTATTATCATTATATTTTAAACAAGCGTTGATTTCCAAACCACTGGCAAATAATTGTTTCAGTGTAACTCCTAATGTGTGACTTTTGCCTGAACCAGCCATGTGATTTATTATGAATTAATATTTCTTTTATCTAGTGCTCAGAGAAGTTCTAGTTAGTAACAGGGTCATGTTGTACTGAGGGATGTATAGATACAGAATTTAGCAAGAAGTCCCATGCTGAAGGGCATATCATCTGAAGAAACCCATCCCAAAAGTCTTCCTTGAGATCATACTTCTTCCTTGAAGATTTCTAATACTCTCTTAAATATATTTTGGCAGTAAATTACATGTTCCTTTTGAAAGTGGACAACATTTGTAGCTTACGCTATGGGTTGAGCTTGACAATGGATAGCATCCATAAATGTAAATTGTCAGTCTACAAACTACCAATATCTTCCCAAAGTGCTATGGTCTGTGAGCAGACAGGGTTTTGCTTTTTAAACCAAAAAAATGAAAACCAAACCTCATGGCTGTGATTGCAGGAGATGTTGTGATAAATACAGGTAAAAATGGCTAGCCTGAAAATAAAAATGCATTTATTCAACAGCTTTCCGTGGCCACAATGTAATTGAAAATGATGCTGATATCTCATTACTGCTGAAAACATCTCCTCACTATGTGGAAATGTGGACATAAAGCAATAGGGGAGAGCTGAACATTAAAAACATTGACCTGCTTCCTTTGGCTCTTGATTAGTCTAGGGATGAGGAAGATCTGGACACCCATCTGGCAATCTCTTGTAAATATTGACTTCTAGGGAGCAATGCCATACTGCAGCTCACAGCGATATCTTCCTTTGTTACTGCCAGATTGTGGCATTTCGGATAATGGCTGCCCTGCACATGCGAAGTTTCATCATTCCTTTAAAGAGCTCCAGATACTTTAGGCACAGCTTATTTGCCTAAACCAAGGTATCTAGGGACATCTGAGACACCCTGCGCATCCTGCTGGTCCCTCAGCTGCCAGGTCTAGTATTGTCTGTGTCCACATATAGGTGCCTTGTCGTATCTCCCAGCTACCATGTAGGTGATTAGAGCACCTCTAACTGCAGGAGCTACTTATATCTGGGAAAATAAAGTGTCCTTTGTGTCTCTGTGTCTGAGAGCACAGCTGCCATGTCATGGTAGAGCCATAGGCAGTCAGTAGCTGGCCTGACTTTGGCATGTGAGCACCCCAATAAACTTAGAGGCATTGTGATAAAGCTCATTGCAGTATTGCCCTGGCAGAAGTACCCCAAAAAAACCTAAAGAAATTCAGGACAGACAATGATGATTTCCATGCTTCTGGTAAATACTTGTGGCTTTCCTTTAATGATGTTGGAAGCTGCAGTGTTTTGCAGAATAAGATTTGATCCTTCGTAGATGAACCTGTCCTTAACTGATCCCACTAAAAGAACAGAACTTTTAGGTAAAAAGCAAATAAAGCAAAAAAAAAAAGCAAAGGTAAAGCAAAATAAAATATCAGCTTCCCCAGCAAAGAAAGCAGTTCTGTGAGCATGGCTGGAAGATTGCAGGTGATATGGAAGAAGAGATGGGTGCATGTATAGCAAACTGCAAGGCCTTCCCTGTCACTCCCATGGTGCTTGCAAAGGTCTATTGAGCTGTCAGAGAGAAACACTTTTGGCTCTAATGTCAAGAAACACACCAAAGCTATGCTTTCTACTTATCGGCTCATCAACTCCAGAAAGTGCTTATGGAAGAGCAAGGAGAACAGCCACTTGCAGCGTGGTTCTCAGTGGGCTGCTGTTCAACTGTCCTTGAGGATGGATGGCTGGAAAAGTATCACAGAGTCAGAATCACAGAATCATTGAATGGTAGGGGTTGGAAGGGACCTCTGGACATCATCCAGTTCAATCCCTCTGCTAAAGCATATTCACCTAGAGCAAATCATGACCACACACATGACAAGAGTCTTGAAATTGTTCCTTATGACTTCTGTTCTTTCCCACTTTCAGATAACACCTGTAAAAAATGGCACGGTATATAATTTAATTTGAATGAGAAGTACTTGGAATGATGGTCGTGAGTGTCATCAACAGCACTGGTGACCCCACGCTGTGTCCCCTCTGCCTCACATGCCTGGCTTACACTTTACTTACTTCTGGGTGACTTAGTCTAGGTGATCCTGCTCTGGCAGAGGGGTTGGACTAGATGATCTTCTAGATCATCAGGTACAGGCTCGAATGAAGCCTTATTCTATGACTCTTTCAGTTACTTTATACAAACCTCTTACTAACTGATGTGATAAGGCTGATGGTCAAAATAAGTTTGACTTTAGGCAGAAAAGCATTAGGAGGAAACTGAGAAAACATGGTATTTTACCACTAAAGCAGCCAGCAGACGATTTGTTATGTTACCATTTGCTAATGATAGCACTAGGGGTAGTGACCTGCCTGAGGATATTTTTCCAATCCTTTCACCTTCCCCCTTCTCCTGCTCCCTCTTTTGTTCAAAAATATGTTTTCTCACTGGATGCTCATGCAAAATCTCACCAGAAATCCTCAGAACTTGCTGGGCATGTTTTTTGTTAAGTGCCAGGTGGTGAAATAAAAAAAGACAAGTGCACAGAGACTTTTTGTTACTATGATTAATTTTCACGTTCTTACAATTCCCGATCCTGGCTGCATCCCGACGTGGAAGATTCAACATTAAAATAGCATTCACAGGTTACTATTGATCAGGGGGGCTGGAGGGAAGTGCATTTATTCCTCCTGGACTACTCCTTCTCTTGCTTTGTAATTATTTGTTTCCACTTGTAGTGGGTTTTGTTATTTAGTGTTTAAAACTAGTTTAATTAATCTCTTCTGTTGTTGTTTTGAAAATGTGACAGACACTCATGAGATAGATAATGGATTGATAAAGAACACTTGAGGGGACCCTGGAGTGCTCATCATTTGCTAGGTAGGGTATGTTAAACATAATACTGGTAAGATCAAGCCCTCCAGGACAAAAAATGAAAGAGGCATTTAATTGGAACACTTAGCAATCACAAAACCAAGACAGAGGTTAAATTGTTTTGAGCAAGAGAAATTAATACATTAAAGGTTACATTTCCAACTGTGAGGCTGCAGAGCCAGGCTCTTATGCAGTGTCAGAATTACATAAGGCAGAAGAAATGGCTCTGAAATGATTGTGGAATCATTAACAAAAGCCAAGGCAGAGTAAGACATTTCCCAGCAGGAGGGTGTGAAGAAGAATAAAGACATGGAGAGAGCTCATTAAGAATGAATTGCAGACCATAAACATTTGAAACCACTAAGTGTGGAGTTCTATCTGTTATCTAATGACTCAGAAATTATAAAACTAGCAATGACTTTCAGAAAAGGAGTTGACTTTGCAGGAGGTTGTTTGCCATTATAAAAAAAAGGTAATTTTTTTTTCTAGTTGGGGAGAAAAAAAATAAAAATCCTTCATCTTTGTAAATCAGCACAATTTAAGCAACTTCAGCTATACCCCAGAGAGATTTCCTTCTGTATAATTACACATTGTCTCAGATTTAGTAACAAGGATGTTGAAATGGAGGAACTGCATAGAGGATGAAGGAAGAGACAAGAGGTTCATTTCTTACCGTCTGACTGCGAATGATTAACCTCTTAATCTTTGAGAAGATCTAGCAAGTGCTGAGATCTTCCTAATTAGTGAGAATTTCATTTTCTTCATTTTGATTAAGGTCTAGACCAGTCTTTGCCTGATAAACAAATGATAGTCAAAGAAATAAGGGTGAATTAAATGCACTGGCCAAACTCTGATTGGTTTATATGATGCGGCCTCAGCAGAACTACACAGAGCACAGAAGAAGGCAGAGTGTCTGGCACAAGAAACTTATTTTTTAATAATGATACATCTGATGAAAACCATTGCACCAAGCTACCAGGACATTTCTCCAGTCTCCAAAATAGTGTAGAAAGTTTTCCTATATATTGGATTTATACTTACAAACCACGGGATGAGTTGAGGGAGGACAAGAGGCAAACAAGCAAGTTAAAGAGTGTCATGAAAGAAATCCCTAGGGAAAAACTTAGATGTCTGGGGAGCAGAACTGTAGGGAAAATGGCCATTATATATTGTTGACAGGTTACAGAAAAAGTTACAAAAGCAGATAATTTTCACCTGCCCTAAATTCATTTGGTTTTCAGTTTTTCTGCAGATATTAAAATCTTTAATCATAAAATAAGATGTTCTGTGTTAAACAAATAATATAAATATAATTATCTTTAGCTTTTAATCATTCTCTGTTTAAGATTTGGTCCACTCTGTAATAAAAGGTACTTGCAAGTACCTTTTGTCATTCCTTAGCTGTTAAGATTCAAAGTAAAATATTAACAAATGACTTTAAAAAAAAAATAAATAAATTGGTGAGGAGCACATACTAATAATAAAATAATGAGTGTTATGGTTTCCCTAAATTCAAATTTTGATGAAAATAAAACTGTAAACCCAAAGTGCCATCCTGCTTTGGTGTAAACAACAAACAACAGGCTCTGGGAGAAGGCAGGCAGTGAAGGTGGGACGACTACAGAAAGGTCAACAGTAGAATTAGCTTCCATGCTGTAGACACAAAGATTTCTCATTTGTGGTGGATGCAGAGATAGCTAAATGCATGCAAGGTCCATTTAATGGATCTGGTTTATAAAATTGGCTGCTACTTTCTGACCAGCGTTTATTTTGATGCTTGAATGACTTACAATTCTAATTAAAAGCAGCTAGATGTCTAACTCAGAGACTATGGCTATAGAGAATAGCTCGCCTATGCACACCTCTCATTTGTGCTTGTATGTAATAAGGACACAACTCTGAACTGGAGTAGGAGTTATAAGTAATTCGGGTGAGCCAAACTCACCCGCTTGCCAGCTGGGCAAGCTGGGCTTTGCTCTCTTCTCTGAGAGGAGAGCTGACCCACCACTGCCTGCATCTGCAGCTGTGAATGGGCTGGAAGCTGGAGGTGACATTGAGGAGTCAATCAGAGCCCTGCTGTGTATCGTCCCGAGCAGGTAATACCCTGTCTGCAGCAAGGACCTGGCAGGGGGATTTTGCTGCTGGAGAGAGAGCTCCTCATGCCATCCTGAAGCCACTCACATGGTGAAATGTCGGTAAACATTTTTCTGCTCCTAATATTTTGCTCCCCTTGGCAAGTACCACATCTACCTGTGTCATTAGAGAGACAGCCCCTCTTGCAGTGACAGGGAAAAAGAATTTAAAACAAGGCAGGGAGGAATTACATTAGTTTAAAATAGAGGCAAATGTAGGATAAATTCTGTCCTTTCTGAAAGGAGTGTTTTGTTGTTTTCAGGAGACATGACAAATTAAAATCAATGGTCATGGAAATAACTGGGACATACTGGAGGAAGGTGTGTGAGTAAAATGGCAACAAAATTATACGTCCTTTCTGGCATTGTCCGTCAGCATGAATTAATCCTGTGGAAGTATTCAAAAAGCTGTGTGTTGTAAGGATCTATGTTAAGATCACGAAGTTCAGATTGTCATTCAGACTTCAGAGGGGAGCTCATTTGTGAACAGAGGAGGAAAAGGTCTGGAATTCATAAAAACAGGAGGAAAAAAAAAAGACCCTGAAATTTCTTTAATAAATAACCAGGTTGAACAGCTCCAGCAGGCAGGCCAGAAGTGACAGTCAAATGTAACATATTGCTCAGGACACCATCAGTCATTTCCCTCCTGCTGCTGTTTGAGGATCTCTGGATGCTGCAGGAAGAGGTTTATTGTGGTGCAGATTTGCTGCAGAGTGTGCAGTGTACTGCAATAACAGAGATTTTTCCAACGGTCTTCCCTGCAATACCATGTACTGTATGTACTTAGCTGAAATCAATGGGACATGTAAATGAGAATAGGCAGAATCCCTTCTATGGTGAGGAACAAAGCATCTGTGCTATCCTAAGCAAATAAAAGGATCAGCTCATGCAGGATACACAAAGAGCTGTGGCCGCAGTGTACTGTAAGGGGTCTGTTGTGAAGTTGAGTATGTGTAATTTCCTAGTGGTTTGGGCAGGGTGAGGGTAACTTAATACAAAGCAAGTGAGATCTCTGCATGCTTTTAGCAGTGAATATTAGGGAAAAGGCATAAAGCCAAGGTTTGATGAAAACATCAGAGATAGGAAAGCAAAATCTTTAATGGTAGGGAAGAAAGGTTGCATATATATAACAACTGAATAAACAAATTATATGTCGAGTCTAAATGATTAATTGCTCTGAAGAAATATATGGAACAGGCCAAACTGGAGAGAAAAGAAAAAGCATATTTCAAGGACAAGACAAAACCAGACCCTAAAAGAACCACAGTTTCAGAAATCCCTTCCTTGAAATAAATGTCCTTCTAAACACCCACATGCCCCTGACTAAACAAAATTCAAATAATAAAATAAAGCAAAAACCCAGTGACTGAGGGAGAAGAAGAGGGTATGGAAGAGGGAGGGAGGGAAGAAATACACCAGATAAAGAGAAAATATACAGTGTAATATTTCATCTGCTGATATACCACAGTGAAACATAAACTAATCCTCATTCATATGGGAATATTCACTCAGAATTTACTTGTGGCTTTGGTACTTTTTCTTGACTGGTTAGATTCCAGGTCTTCTGGAAGACCTGGAAAAATTGAAAGCACAAATGTAGATAAGAATTATGCATATCAGTTCACTGCCGAGTTGCCAGTTCCACCCTCTCCCATAAAAAAAAAAATAATCCCACAACTTGCACACTGCATACCTTTGTGTATGTATATATAAAATAAATATGTTTAATGTAGTCTTACAGCTAGGGATCATATGGATATACTTATATATATTCACACACAATACCCGTTGCTCAGTTAAGTACAAGGGGGGAAAAAAAAAGAAAAGATTTTCTTTGAAGACCAAAAGTCAGACCCAAGGTAACAAAAGTAAAGCGTAATTTACCCTGTAGTTAAAAACCAAAGGAGTCTCTTTACTAGGGGGCTGCTGGTTCTATTCATGCCATTCCAGAAGAATATAAAAGAGATGCTTTGGGATTTTGAAGTAAAAATTCACAACAGTATGTCTTTACTTTTTTTTCCCCTTCAACCAAGACATCTTTTGCTGGAGTCCTTTATCTAGAGCTTTGTATACATATTTTTAATCCTATACAAAAATGATAGGATGTCAAGAAGGATCTATAATAACACCATTTTTTTTATTTCACTTCAAAGACTTGGCAATTTCTGATCCATGTGACATTCACACTCCTTCAGGGTCAAACAACATCTTGCAGCCTTCATAAAATGATTAAATATTTTAAACAGCTCCTGCTTATACCTCCATCGCCCCTCGAGACTGATACTGTTATCGTTTTTGTCAAAGCCAGTTTCCATCCGCATTTGTCATTCCTGCTTGCATTTATGAGTTATCAATCGCCACGTCAAAATGCAAAATAACTGATGTTCTCTGGGCGGGATTGGATGGTCTATCTGGGGCTTTTAATCAATGCTGATTTTTATTTTCCATACCCATACATAAATCTTTACCATTCTGGGCCACATATAATGCGTTTGTACAAAACGCAGTGACAGAAGCAGTAGTTATATTATCAAACATTATACCTCGGGGCTAACTGAGTATCAAGGGCTTTCAAAAGGGAACACTGGGAATTACTGTGCAGGAGAGATGACTGCAGGAGAGAATATAAGGGATTGGTTGTTGCCATTTATAAATCAACATCATGCAAGCTAATCCTTCTCACTTAAATGCAGCCCAAATACTTTTCCTGATACTCTGAAACTCAGCCCTATCTATTTTTTTTAAAGCTTGCATAATGCACACGAACAATGGTTATATGCATTTTCTTATTTCTTGAACTTTTCCCTACGGGTGTATATAGAAACTGTGCTGCCGTGTTGGTTTTTTCTCCCCAAGGCCTACAAGCCAGTAAATATCCTCTTTTTAATCATACCTGAATTATTAGAACTCTCTCCGCCCCCATTTTTTTTTGCCTGAGCCACTATAATAAAAGGGAATGTGTTTCATTCATTAAAAAGGATATCTGCCTCGTTTATTCAATGAAGATTGCAGCCAGCTATAGAAGCAGCTCATCACCCATGCCAAGTAGGCACCAAGGGCCGGGTCAGGGACAGTTTGGAGTCAGGGTTGTAGAGGAGCTGACTGCTGGGTTCCCTGGGAAAACCTGGCAGCACTGCAAGAAAGTATGAAAGGAATGGTGAGGAAAATTTCCTACCTACTTTATAAGGATATCTGTGTGTGCTGAACAATGCAGGTCCAGTTACCACACTTCTTGCCAAATGGAATTCCCTTCTAGCTGAGAAATTGTCTGTATTGCTAATAATGGCAAGAGGGTTTTTTTTACCAATGTTGAATGAAACTGCTCTGGACTCCCTTGAGTGAGACATGTTTTCATGCTCAGGGGTGGAAAAGTTGTGGGGTGTGATTGTGCTTGTGAAGTTCTTCCTTCTTGCTTTCAGTATTGAGAGGGCTGAACTGCAGTTTTGATAAGATCTACGAGATAAGAGACTATAAGTGGTGAGCAGCCTCTTTTCCTCTTCTTTTGTAACTAAGCTTTCTGCCATAGGACCAAAACCTTTTTATCAAGTTTTCAGCAAAATATTTTTGTGAATAATCCACTTCTATTAAGTCATTTCCCCTATTGTGTACACAGGGTTATAAAAAAACATGTTCATAAGCCTTTTTTACTGAACTGCTGAAGGACATTCACTCTGGGTATCTCCCGAAGGAAGGTTACCAAAATTCTCTCCATTACAGGCTAATATGTTTTATTCCTTATTAACTAGGACAAACAGGAGAGTCTGAATTGCAGCCCTACTATCTCAGGGGTCACCTTATTTTATGTTTGTGACAAACTACAGTGTTTGCACTATGGCAATGTAACCTTCATCCATTCCTGCTCTGTGTCAGGGTCAAAGTGGCAAGTATAATGCAAAAATTAGGTTAAGATGACTAGAAGGGAAGTCTCTGACAACCCTTTGGAACCCAGTGATATCAACCACTTTGTCAACATATGTGAAACTTTTCCAGAGAAAAAAAAAAAAGACACAGTACTCTACTGTATTGAAGCATAAGACAAACTAAAATATAGCATAGTTCATTGTTTATTCTGTTAACCTTTCCGAATAGTTATGCCAAACCCAAGAAATACCCAGCTGCAAAGTGTTCCAATTGCACTGATTCTGCTCAAGTACGAGTGAACTATTATTGACCTTAACCCCCCACTGCCTTCAGTGCAGATACACAGCTCACTTGACTACCTCCCGTGACCAGAGTTGAAGACCCTGGGTTGGGATGGGGACAGCACTCTTGTCAACCCCTAGGAGTCACACTGGAAATGCTAAACCATGAACATAGCAGCAAACCAAAACCTTGCATTTGCAAAGTGGCCTGTACTCACAAATATCTGAGTGTTCAAAGAAAGCTTATATGAAGACTAAAACATGTTTTAAGGACTAATAGTTTCCATAGCTATGTGTTGTACACATGGGTGTTTTAATTAAGAGAGGTGAGGTTATCATTTCAGTAAGTTTCAAAATGAATCTCTACTGGTACCACCCTTTAGTCTTAAAGATTCAAGCTCCTTCTGATAATGGTATGATAGCATTCACTGCAGCCATGAAGTTTTAGACCCCATTACAACAAAGTGTTAGAATGTTGGCTTAGCTGCATTTGAAGATGAACAAATAGCTTTCCTACAGCACCAATGCATTTTACACCTCATACCAGACAGGTTTAAACTGACTTCACACATGGGAGTGCTCTTACTAGCTTCACTGAGGTTAATTTTTGTATATACTGCTTTTCCAAGGCAGTACGCACAGACCTGCACACTTGCTGACAGTGTGGAAAGGCTAATGTAAAACTGAATGGCACTCAGCAGGGAGGAAACAGCTTTGCTGATCTGGGGATGTGAATAGGACAAGAGATATGGTAGCCTTTTATCTTTACATCTACTCTATACCTTAGTTTGCAGGTAGTACCTAGTATGTGGCCTAGGAGCCCTGGAGCCCCAGAAGGCTTTCTGTTGGTGGTTGTTCTTGGTAAACCCTATGGCTGGTGGGGCTGCAGATCTTTCAGAGTTTCCTGAAGCTGTACAGAGTCAAGGTGCTTATTGAAGGCTGATAACCACCCAAGAGCTAGGAGACCCTGTATTATATACTACTCTAACAGGTGAGGGGAAACCAAGAAAACACTCCTTGCCTCAAGAAAGTGTAGGGGGGGTTTGGTCTTGAGCCATTGAGACAGACTTGATGTCCATCTGTTGTCATTATATGGCCCTATTTGTGTTACTCCAGCTTCATGTTCAGACAAGGAGCTTGAAGGAAAATTTGCACACTCAGGACCCAAATCTAGTGCCATTTATTCTGAATACGACTTTGTGACTCATGTAGCCTTGTTGAAGCAATGGGATAATTCATATAATATTAACTACTTGGTGTGAGTAAGAGTACTAGAATTCAAACTCTATTATTTTGCTTGGATTCCTGGTGATGATTTTGTATGCTTGTTTGACCTGAGTAGTCAGTCATCCCTCATTTTTAATTCAGGTTTGGACTTTCTGCAAATGTAGCTAAAGTCTCTTGGTTCTTCTGTTTCTGCTGCTGGTTGGGATCATCAATGTTTTGGATCTCATTTGGTTTGTAATGTATTTTATCTGGCAGCTGTGTCTCCTGCACTCTTCTCTGGCTTGCCTAGATGAGTGGGTGGTTCTCTGACTCCTGGCACGCAAAATATTTTTTTTTAAATTCTCCTTTTGGCTTCCCATCTTCTACAGCGGAAGTCACATCAAATTCACTTTAAATAGCTTCTCTTAGTTTTGGCCTTCAAAAAAGATGGATTATTTTGAATAGTTTTAGAAATAAAGTGCATTTTCTTCCCCTTAGGATTCTGAGTAGCAAATTTCCATCTGTGTCAGAGACCAGTGATGCTGATAGGCTCCTAGGACCTTTTGGAAAATACAGACAAAGATCTCACTAATCACCTTTATATCTGTCTCCGGGACTTGCTTTTCAGTCACTACTCAATGGATGTTACCTAATGCTTAGACTTTACTGTTTTAATAGTTAAAATTAATGTTTGATGGAAAAATAATATGGACCTTCTCCACTAACTCTCCTTCTGACAGATTCATTTATGAGAAAATTAGTGGGAACTATACCTCATAGTTTTCCATGTGGAGTCAACTTTATTTTTGCATGTGATGGTTTGTGGATATTGAAGACATGAATGGTTAAACTAAAGCAGTTGTGTTTCATTTTCACTGCTCAAATTAAATATGCACCTAAAAGGTCCAGGATTTGTCAGTCCAAGCATCTCAAGGAAAATATCCCAGCACTGAATTTACATACAGGTTCCTACTAGGACAAAAATTAAATGACCTTCAGACATGTTTTGTGCCACGTTAGATTTTTTCTTCTCCACCTTGGTCACTCCTAAAAAGATGAGGGTCAAAACTTCTAGGAAATCTTTTCAGAAGGAGCTGAGATTTCATAAAAACATGCTTTGCTCATGCTTCTGACTAAAATAGTAATAAAGATGCTCTATCTTAGGTCTTTGAGGCAGAAGAAATTTGTAAGCGGAATGAGAGGTTTACTAGTTTAAAGTGAAGTAAGAAATCTCATTGCTAGATTACCAGCAATTTGCAATTTTGCTAAAATGTATAAAATGACAAGGTTTCACTTTATCAAGGAAAATGATCCATCTTGGGTCATTTAGCAGTAGCTATAAATACAGGCATGCTATCAATATCTAATCTGAATAACTGTTCTTGTCAGAGGACACAGTACTTAAAGTGCTTAGTTTTCAGATCCCACTCCCTCCTTCGCTTTAACACCTGCAGTGTGCAAACCTCACTGATTTTGGGGTCCACTCTTTAAAGGCAAGTCCTGTCCCTTCACTCTGCTCTCATCATCCTGCCCTCCTAGTAGCACATGCTTGTAAATTAGTGTGAAGGACCTTGATTGTGTTTCACCATCACTTCTCTGAGAGACAAATGAGGCTTGCACCAGGTCTCATTCCTCTGTGCCACACCTGCCCAAACTGCCCCCTGCTTTTGCACAGGCAGGGCTCTACTGGTTGCTGGGGGTTGACATTGTCAGATTGAAGATGAAGAAAATTAGTGAACCTCATATGTCCTAACAATTGGGAAGAATTAACAGGGTCTCCATAGAGTACAGTGTGGCCAGAATTATGATTCTGTGCTCAGCTTTTTGGTGTTTTTCAGCTCAATAATGAACCAGAGGACAGTTAAATAACCTCAGCAGTCCAAGGAAGGGTGCCTTGATTCCCACTGCTATGTGACTGGAAGAAGCACCATGAATAAACCACTGGCTCTACCTGGGTCTTAGTGAGATAGAAAAAAAAGAAGACTGGTACTGACTTGTTTTTCTGAAGAGGTCTTGGCTCAGTTGCTTTATTCATTTGCATTTAAAATATCATATACTTGCAAAGTAAGCCTAGTAACACAACCAGAAATATATGCTGTACATCAGAATATGAAAGATGTTTTTTGGATTGAGGGGTGTATCTCTGAATTGATAGATAGATTTACTTCTAAGTTTCTTTTTAGTTATTATATAGTTCCCACCCCCCATCCCCAATCACTCCTTTAATCTAAAAATAGCTTTATCTGCTATTAAAACAACAGACTTGTAACTAGAATGATTCAAAAATATATATAAAAAAAATCACTGAGTTTAATCCATATAAATAAGAATAGAGTTAAAGTGAAATTCAAGTCTGTGGCAAAATTCTTCATTTCAGTAGGGTCACAACGACACATTAAGATTCATATCCTCTGATGAGATGAAATGTCATAGCACCATTAATTTTTGTTGATCTAAAAAATATAATCATCTGAGGTTCTGATCCTAAATGTCTGAAGGCAAACTCAAATAAGGCTGCTCTCAGTGCAGGAGAGTCATAACGTGGGTGATCATTTTGAACACACCTCCTTTGCAGGAGAAAGAGTTGCCAGCATCGCATTCCTGAGCAGAATTTACTGCGAAAATATTGACTACATGTAATATGTGACAATTACAGTTAATTTTACTTGAAAGTGTCAGAGTCGGCACATAGAAAGGCACAAGGACCTTACCAAGATATACCAATGTTTAAGTGAAGAAATACGTTACTGTTAAAAATCAAGGTCCAAACATCTTAAAACTTTAAATATGAAAAATGAAGAGTGTAAAAAAGTAATATGGGAAAACTGCAGAGAGGAGGAAGGGACTGTGGAAGACAGAAGGTTTAAGGAAAGGTGAAATAAGTCTGATAAATGTAGAAGTGTCAATAGCAAGTAAACAGAAGAGAGCCTTGTATGTCTCTATATATGTATGTGTTGGGGGGATATAAACAATCCAAATGAATGCAGAAACTTGGTAAATCCAATCAGTTTTGGTCATATACTTTAAAACTCTGAATCTGAACTACACACAGAAACTACTGTAGGCCACTGAGAGTCTTGACTACCATATAATACCCTCACCTCTCTCTCATGGTTGTAAGGGGATCTCTTAAAGGCAAGAGGTCAACCAGAGGAAACCATCGTTATCTGAGTAGTTTCTGGTCCTAGAGCTTTCTTACCAAATGTCCACCTTTTTCTTCACCTGTGGAAATGACATAACCAAGTCCAATTCAAGGTTTCTCCACAACACAGCAGATAGAAACCTTTTTTTTTTTTCTTCTGAAATGAATGAAGAGCTAGTTATGATTTTAACACTGTTATAATTAGAGGAGTTTGGTATCTCTGTCAAGTAATATCGTCTTTTACCTTTGGGGGAGGGGGAACAGCCAACTGTACTTGGGCACCAGAGTGATAGGAACAATGAGGCATTTTAAATAAAATAAAAACCCCTTGTTATGACAAGTGATTAAAACCCACAAATGAATGCAGAAGTCTGCTATGTAATGTAGTGTATGCTGATATTTAAGCAGGTCTATATCTGTCAAACAAGCCTCTTTTCTAAGACTGGCACAGACTGTTCTGCGTTTGGTTTCCAGAATCAGCAAATTACATTGGCAGAACAAAGCTGTCATATTTGGTGGTATTTTGTTACATCCATTATCTCACTTAAGTTTAGACATCTCTTAGCAAAATCAGATCCCACTTAAAGACTGCCTTATTTTGCAACATTAAACAAAATGACAGGCTGCTTAAAAAAAAAAAAAAAAAAAGAAAAAGTTCATTAGCAAGCAATGAGTTGGTAGAAAAACTGCACGGCTGCTTCAGATATGAAGAATGAAAGCATGAAATGCTGTAACCTTTCCACATCAGGCCAAGAGCATACATCAGGACTGTATTTGACTAAACAAGGGTATTAAATGGCTTCAATAAACAGAATTAAATAGAAAAAAAAAAAAAGGATACTTTGGATTTGATTAAGGAGGTGTTACCTCAAGACTTGCTTGGAAGGAATGGTACTATGCACCACTTATGCCTCAATAGTGACATATAGAGCGCAATCATAAACAGTGATATGAGAAAGTCTTTGCCAGCCAGTAGATAGACAGCAGGACTGTATGCAGTGCAACCTGCCTTTGAAAGGAAGGTTATGGCATGATATCTAGGTGTTTCTTTTTGGTTTTATTTATCTCAGGTCTACTGAGGGTCAGTTTATCTGGAAAAATGAAATTTAATTTTATCTAACTCTTCAGAAAGATAAAAAGACAGCTGCTATCCTCAGGTTAGGGGCTTAGGGTGATGGTGGTAAGTTGCCAGGCTCTGGTTTACGTATGGATCAGAGATAGAGACATTTCATTTTTAAACAAGTCCCCATTTCCTTGTCATCTCCTTATGTTTTTCCTTGGAAGGATGTACATGTCCTGATCTAATGACAAGGGATAATTCACCCTCACAGAGGTGAAGGAATATCACAGACCACACAGTTATGACCCAAGAATACATTTTTGAGCTGGAGATAGAGCACCATTGACACTTTTCTGTTCAGTTGCTCTGCAGACATGCAAGCTGAGATGGGAGTAGTCTGTAGAACATGGCTGCATATGAGTATGCTTAAGAACAGCTGAGGAATGTGAGGATTTATCGTGGGGAGTGATCCTGTGAACCCAGGGGAATGTACTACCAAATTAAGGTGGCCCTGCAAGGCAAGCAGTATTCCAAGCACCACTAAGGGTTTTTGTAGGGGTGTATCTACACACAGATATGGGCTTCTACATTCACCTAACACATACAGAAGTCAGGGTCTGAGCATACATAGCTTTTTTAGGTCACTTATACAGCAGTCTTTAACCTCTCAAGGGAAGAAGCATTCTTTGAAAAAACACTGGATGCTCAAAAAAGGTTAATTTCAATGTTCTTTTATTCTCTGCACCTTAAATAGTACAAAGAGTAGCAGTGAAATTATGGACCTATAATTACAGGGCTTGGGGGACAACCTGTCTTTCCTGGTGTTTAGAATTCACTTCTGCTGCAATAACACAGTCGAGAAAAGAACTTGCTGGCCAACCCTATCATTTCAACAAAATTCACACTTCAGGATGCGCTCTGAAGAAGTAAGACTCATTTTTGTTTATGAGCATCATATGGCCCCCACTCTTTCCACGTGCACATGCTTGTAGACACACAGATGCACGTGCACTTTAGAGGTTATAAGCATATAGACAGTACACATCTACTGATGTGAACAGATGACCTAGACCTGACTAAAACAGTTAATAAAGAGTGTTAAAAGTTGCAGAACAAAGTCATTTACAAATGGCAGTAAAAAACTATGCTTGGGTGTGTGCATGCTTATGCACACATACATGTATTCAGGGGGAGCAGGAGAGAGAAGTTCTTTTTTTTCAGAAACAGAATAATGTCATCGTTGATTTAATTAGCAAATTCTAGATGTGCTGACAAAGGAAATTTTCTTGGGAGATGCACTGTGTTGTGTCAGTGGTCTAAATGAATAGGCTGAGCTGAGTTCCTGGTAATAACAGATGAACAACACAACTCACCAAACCTCAAACAGTGCATAAATCAATTTGCTGGGAATTAACCACTCACTTTAAAATTAGGGGTTACTTGACAGGGTTTCAGTGATTAGGTTGTCAGGGACCTGTATTTCTAGCTGGGATTTATCTTTCATTGATATAAGTACATCCCTATACAGGCAACTGAGTGAGTAGGGGTAGCAATCCAAAGCACCAGGCTAGTGAGGCAGCACGGTTTTATTCTTTGTAAGTACTAGGCAGCATTTGGAGGTGGACAAAGGAGGGCAGAACAGGGACACTTATCAAAAAGAAAATGTGCTGGCTTTGTGAACTACTAATAATGCCCAGGATATTAGTAGGAGTACTGTGAATGAGGGGAAGCATTTCAGAATCCCTGCACATCACATGGCCCTTCTGTGCAATAAGGAGCTTAACAGTTTGTTAAATGAGATGCCGAAAAATGTTCAATTATACAGAGAAATTAATGAAAAGCAGTAAGCCACTTGGAGGTCACTTCATCTTGTGAAAGTTGAACATTCAAGTAGTATACACAGCCAGGGCCACCATTTTTATGATTAAACTTATATTCTCATATACTTAAAACAATGGCAGATGGTAGACAGAACAGGGACATTAGGTACATATGTTAAATGTGGGGGCAGGGGGGGAGGTATGGGACAGACAAAGCAAAGGATCATAGCCTCTGACAGTCAAATCAGAATGTAAAAGATCAATAAAATGTTCATAGAAATTGGCCCAGGAAATACCAGGGGTCATCTGTCAGGTCTATTTATTGCATCATTCCTGCTTTATTTTACTTAGCCAGTGGGAATGTCCATCCCCCTCACTTGCCTTTTACTGGTGATCTCTTTCACTGCTCAGGTACACTTGCTTTCAGTTTAATTTTGTAATGGTTTCCCAGACAGCTTTGCAGGATGATTATCCAAACAGTTCCAGTGGTGCATTCCAGTTAGCATGACCTCCTTTTGGGTTGCTTCACAGCTTGAATCCTCCTTATGGCAATGGCTCCCAAGTCAACATTTCCTCTCCTTTGGATCTCATCTCTGGAGACCTGCCAAAGGAAATCACATACATACATTCTGCATTCAGTGTCTGATGGAACCAGGAGTCTAAACTCAGGAATAAAATCTTAGTTATTAGAGAAGAAAAGCTGGTGAGCCCAAAGGCAGCAAATGCAAGGTCTTTCAAGGCAGTAGGCTGCCCCTTGTTTACCACTGCTGAAAATGTGGCTGGCAGACACATGTACCCTCTTCGGGTCTTTCTTCTCCTTCTCATCATGGAGGAAAGTCTTTAGTTTTTCTTCTCATGTCCTTCCTTTTGGTTCTTTGTCTTTCACAAAGCAAACTTGAGCATTTCTGAACATCTGGCTGTGCCTTAGTGTTCTCTTCTGCTGTTGATTCTTCTCAAGTTTTCTCCGTTCCTCCTTCTCAACTACTTCTTATTTTCCCTGTCCATAGCTTCAATCTCATTGTGATGCCTGTTTCATTCCCACCCCCTCCCCATGTGCTGTACGAGTCTCTGCTTTATTTAGCATTTCCTGCTGCTACTCTTTTATCACCTTCAAGAACTCAATAATTACTTCTAGCTTTTCTGGGCCCTGGATGTTGTACATATCTTGATCTCTAACTTCTGCCCTTTCATTTGCAGTAATTCATTCTTAGCTGAGTTGCAGGCACTCGTTTGCAGTCACTAGTTTACCTTCATTTGAACTCAGAGTCCCAGATCAAGCTGGCTACACAGGCAGCTTAGACCTAAAATCAGCCAGGCACTCCAAACTACATCTTTGTTCTGTGTTTAACCCTCCAAAATGCAGGACTGTACTCAGTGCCTTCATCATGGTGACTCCTAGCTGGGTCCTGTGAAAAGCACCTGAATTCCCAGCTGGAGTATGAAATGTGTGTTCCTGTGGAAAAGAAAGCCTATCCTGAATTTTTTTTAGTGTTATTCATCTACAATTCTTCTGATAGCATCTGTATATTCTACCTTGCTGAGTAGGGAGAAATCTACCAGCAGTGTGAATGAAGTAGTGGTTGCTACAATAAAAGTAGTAAAATCTCCTCCTGGTGAAGTCAGTTGGCACAATCAGGGTAATAAAATCACAACCTTTAAAATAATCCTGAGAATGGATACATTCTGTACTGCTTTCTGTCCTCGTTATGATCTCTGTCACAAGAACAAGTTATCCCTGAATCTGTGTCTGAGATGCTGTCTTCTCATTTTCATCAAATAATCCCTGTTCCTGTGACAAAAGATTGTAAGTAACAGGAACAAAAATGGCCCCAAATGAAGCCATTCTCATGACAAAGACTGTAATGAGAACAGAAAATGGCACAAAATCAATTCATTCTCATGACAACCTTAAGATTGTAATGAGGACAAGAAAAACAGTCTGAAATTTATCAATTCTTGTGACAACCCTGAGACAGTAATGAAAGCAGCAAATGGTATGAAATTGGTCCACTCTTGTGATAGACACTGAAACAAAACCAGAAAATAGCAACACGTTTATCCATCCTTTTGACAACCCTGTGAGTGGAACAAGAACAGAAAAGGTTAGGAAAATTAACCCATTCCTGTCACAAACAATCTGATAAGTGTAATAACCAATTGTCCTTTCCAAATGGCATAATTCAGTCATTTGAGCATTGGCTTCATACTAAACTGGAGGAGTAATTAAGTTTCAAAATATCTTTGCACGTAGCTCACATTTGGTTTAGGTATAAAGTAGCAGGAACTTACGGTAAATGAAGAAGACATGCAAAATGAGTCCATGCCCATTGGTTGGAGAAGCTCCGCTTCTCCAGGTTGCCTATTGACAATGCTGTTTTTACCAGCATCGTTTTATTAATTTAATTTCTTTGTGTGTGTTCCTGATATCCACAGACCTCAGTTGGTGTTGAGATCCTTTTCAGGTTCCTGCTTCTGTAAGTCTCTGAAGCAATCACCATCCATTGTCATCCCTCTGCAGTCATGGAAGAGCTGATGACATGCAGGTGACAAGTGGATGACATCACACATATATTTACTGGTATAACATGTCAGCGAGTCAAGTGTAGAGGGAACCAGCTTTCTCTGCAGTTTCTTTGAAGGCAGGCCTGGTTAAACATAAGAAAATGGGAGAGGGCAGAGGAGAATAAAGTCAGAGATGTGGGTGAAGACTTAAGGAATATGTGTGGGTAAAAGGTGATGTGGCTGAAGTAATTGAGTATTGGAAAATTATCAGAAGTTGGGAAAAAAAAGCAAGAAAGAATTAATAAATAAAGAAGGAGAAGGGTAGGGGCAGAAGGGAATAGGCGAAAGCTACCACTGGGAAGTACTCCAAGATAAAAGTATGTATATGAAATGAAGGAGACAAGTGAGTAAGGAAAGAGAATTGAGTAGCCTATGTCTGCCAGCTCATGCAAATAGGAGGAAAAAGGATGAGCAGGAGACTGATGCACTCAACTGCAAATGGCCACCACAGGGAAGCAAGCGACAGGCAGCTCTGTATTTTCTAGACTGCAAGCTAAAAAGCAATTCCTCGGTGAGTGCAAGAAATCTGATTTTGAGGAGAGGAAGAGGGAAAAAAAAGACCTCTCTCTTTCTCCAGTTTCTTTTCTACCTGCAGTTAACTGTGAGTGCAAATGATATCATTAAGTTATCTAGCTATCTGACTGCACCCACATGTCAGTGCCTGGAAGGCTAAATCCTATGATTTGCACCCAGGGTTAATGCACTGGAGCAAATTGTGGGTGCTGAGTAGATTCCCACAGAATTGGAGGCTGAGCAGAGGCCAATATAAAAATATATCCCAAGCGTTTAGCTGGCACTCTCCCGCCACTGGGATGACATCTGACCTTTGCTTCTGTGCGCGTGTGTTTTTGAGCTGCAGAAGCAGAGAGGAAATAATTTTGAAGTCTCCTGCTATGAAAGTTAGTATCTCCCTGAGCGGACTGAGTGTCCTCTGGAAAAGTGTAAATGCTTAACCTCAGTCAAGTAGGCTCAAAAGGCAACATACTGCATTGCTGGAGGAGGAAGAGAGAGGGAGAAAGTGTCCGCACATACATATGGGAACTATTCCCTGGCTTTCTCCTGGGCTTTTGCTACCTTTTGTATTCACTCTTCAGATTTACAGTCTATTGGCACTTGCCCATGCTAAGCGAAGGACTCCCTGCAACATGCAAAGGCATGGATTTCATTATGCTTCATTTTAAAATAAATAACAGGTCTGCACACAAAAAGAGTTCTATCTCTTTAAAAAAAATCCTAAAAGAAAATCAGTTGTGAGAGTCACTGTTGCCCCAGTGCCAGCTTTATGCCTTCGACTAATGCGCTTCTCCAGGAACAGTCTTTAAATGAGAAGTTACGGCTGGTTTTCTGATTGAAACAAACTAGTGTTGATTGCTGATCAGCCATCTGTAAAGGAGGGCATCTCAGGAAGGATATGAGCTAATGAAAAAATGGACCTGATTTGAAAGTGTGATGTGCTTCATGCCACAGGCCAGTCTGAGTGGCATGAGATTATATCAGTGCAAGTGAGAGGTAGATTGAGAATAAGTAACTTCTGTCTTAAAGATTAAATGGCAAATTTGCTATTAAATGTGAAAGACATAAAATGGAATTAACGCTTTGAGGGTGTTAGCCGTGGTTATATACACTCTACAAATGGCACTTCCATCCTGTCACTTGCATTGTCAAACTGCACACTCTTCTCATTGCAGCTCAATTAATACTCATTCAGAAGTATCAATTAAAGAAATGAGAAATGAAGTGTTGACCCTTAACAGCCACCCACATATCACCCACTTCACAAGCACATTTCGTGTGGCATTACTTCTCCAAATGACCTTTGTAACTGGTAAAATATTATTGATGAAATCATTAGGTTTCTTGGTAACCAATTGATAATTTTCATCTGGGTTGCTTGGTGGTGATAACATTACCCTTGCTGTAACTAAGAGACAAACGCTGTCATGGAAGTGTATGGGGCTTGCTGGGGACAAATGCTGTCAGGGAAGCACATGGGGCTCTCTGAGCATTCCTGCATTTTATGCTCTGATTTTCCAAAAATCTTCAGTGCACAATAAAATTAGCATGCCTATCAAATGACAAGAAAAAAGGAATAGAAAACCATTTTAGCTGTAAAGATAGTTTTTGCAGTTTTATTGTGTGAGGTGTGTTACACTGGGTTTCGTTAAGTTTTGTCTTGCTATTACATTACATCCAGCTGTATGCTTTTGCTCTGTGACATGATACGAAGTGACATAAGTAAAGACTGAGCTGAAATGCTGGGTTTGGACAAACCGGGACATTAAATTGAAGAGCCATAGTTTGGAAAGGATTGGATTGAGATTTATTTTTTTTTGCCTGGGACTGAGGCCAAATACAAACTTGGCTGTGATATCTCATTAATTTTGAAGCACCCCAAAATCTAACTAAATTCAAAGTTTTTGGGTAAAATGCAACTCTTAACATCAGTACTGAAATACAGAACTAAAAGAGCTGCATGGGGTATTTTATTATATTTTTGAGTCCTCTTTCTACCCCTAATTTATTTTCTTTTTTTGCCAAAAAAACCTTTCCAGAAATTCCAGTTCATTGAAATCCCTGGAATATCTGTAGATAGAGATTGCTTTTGCTATACAACTCCCTTGCATAGCCAGATCTTTAGTCATCTGATTTTTTAAAAAATTTCCTTGACTGCTTTAGATTGTGTGGGTGTTGCTGTACATGCCAGTATGCTTTGTGTCAGTTTTTTTCACTGCTTTGCCATTTATGCTTCATACCAATTCCTTTCATTGTAGTGCAACATTAAATATTTTCCTGTAGCTTTTAAAACTCATCAAGCACATTGTTGTATGGTTTGTTTTTTGGTTTGGGTTTGTTGTTTTTTTTTTTTAATATTAGCACATATCAAATGAAAAGACTGAAATTCTGTCTTGGTCTTACCTCAGTTAGTTGGAAGGTCTACTTCTGTGACCTTTGCACTGTGGTGCTCACAGGAGGCAATTCTGATGGAAGATAGGCTTGCTAAGTCTCCAGTCAAGCCTAAGTAAAAAGGCCAATGCATATATTCTGCTTTTTATCATTATTATGCATATCACCACCAAGGCAGACTGTCATAGTTTTCAAACAATAATGCTTGCAAGTCAAGATTGTCAAAGCTGCTTAAGAGATTCAGATACCCCATTGCCATGAAGCTAAGTGGGGCTGTTTTGAGATACTGAATGATAGCCTTTACCCTAGGGAGTGCATGAGAAAAAACGCACGCATGTAATACATGCTTTCCAATGCAGATGGAGGAGGTGGATGCATATGCAGATGGTGGAGGGGCCCTGGATAGAGGCAGGCAGATGAAAATTGAGAGACTTAACAGTCTCAAAAGAAGTCATACATGGTGATGGGCTGGATTTTCAAACTCTGCTGATTTTGGTAGCGCTCTGTTTTTCAGTCCAACTCAGCTGAAATGAAGAACTATATATTGCAATTATACTGATGGCAGAAGTTGCTGTTGATAAACATGGTCCGTGGAAAAACTCTGACAGTTGTTTGAACCTCATCAGGCTTAAACTGTTATGTGGCAATTTCCATGCTGAGAACTGTCATTGTTCAATCATGGGTGCAAGGGAGGGATAGAAAATTAAAAGAAACTAACAAAGGTAAGCCAAAGGAGTTGGAATTGGGCAAAACATAAAAACAAGCCCAAGAACAATGACATATGCATTACACTGTGGCTGGAAGCTCAAAAGAATGTCATAAAATGCCAGGCACTGTGTCCCCAAACTTAATCATCACCCTAGTTCCTGATCTGCATAGCACTGTCTCTGTGATGTCATTATTTTTCATCTCTGGTTCACTGTAAAGGACATCCTGTGCTGTGGTGATGTATCTGAACAATGTGGTGACTGTAGGCGGACATCCTCCTTGCTTATGTGTGGTGGGAATTAAAAGATATCTTGTGCCTGGGACAAGGAAAGTGGAGGAAGAAAAGTGGTGTGTAGAGCTCTGTCAAAGGCGCATCATGCAGAATAACTGGATTCTATCTATCCTGGCTTCATGTCCAGAGTTTTCATCTGTTGACAGGAAAATTGCTCCAGAGCAGGTCTTCCACAGGGAGCCTGATTTTCTGGGATCAGAGCTCTGGTTGTTAGAGCTGCAGACTTCCCACACCCATGTGTCAGGTCATGATGACCTCTGCTCTGAACAGAGAAAGTACCATGAAGGTGCAAAATACTGGAAAGATTAGGCTGTAAGTTTCTGGGTTGAGAATCCAAAATTAAATTACACTTTGGAGAATACTTATATTAATCTCTGTCACAGTTTCTATGCATGTAAACCAGAGAAAGTGATTTCACATTATTTTCATAGTATTATCATGAAAGTAAATTCTTAAAGGTGGCAAAACATCTAAACAACGGTTATGACACCTCCACATGTAGGAGGGGAGAATAAAGCAATAATTATGTATCCAGTGCAGAGCTGGACAGGACATGAAGTCACACACTGGATGATGAGAATAAAGCCTAATACTGAAAAGCAATCCAGTTTCATAAGCCCTGTTATTCACTGATGAGGAAGACATTGAAGAAAAAAAAGACATGACAATGCAATTAAGAACTGTGCCATGGCACAAAGGCAGAAAAAGACCAGTTTGTTACTGACTCTAATACTGATTTCTTACCTTTTCCTCAGTTTCTGGTGAATCTTAGCATTTTCTGATATGCTGTTTTTTTGTTGTTGGTTTTTGGTTGTTGTGTTGGGTTTTTTTATTAATTAAGAATCATGTGATTACAGATACTTGTGGACATACTTAGATATTCACATTTAATATATAAGTAGATTTGTATTTACACATGCATAGTTTTGTAAGTACTGAAGGGAAACTTTTCCACTGGTGGGAAGAATGGCCTGTTGGATTTAGCATCTTACATACTTACACTGTGTGTATAATGGCTCAAGGGCAAAATTTAGAAGTACTCATCAGTAGAAAATGGCATCTGTAGAGGATGGAAAATGAAAAAATATTCTTTAGTCATTTAAAAAAAAATCTTTCTAACCCACATTTTTTTTTGTTCCTGGAGGTACTATTGTAGGGCTCTGCATAGCCACTGCAGGGAAAGGTAGGCTGATAGATGGATGTAGCTGCATTACAGACATTTTCCATAGTCACCCCTCTGAGGATGAAAGCATAAAAGAGTATGAAGGTGAAACTTAAAATGTGTATGGATATTCCTTTTATCCAGGAAAGGACAACTAACAAAGCAGTTGGAGCACAGTGTTTTCTTTGCGGGCGCTCCATCAGGCTTATAATGACACATGATGGAATAGGAGAGTCACAGTGGACTCCCTTGCTTAACTGTCGTCATCACTTACCATTTGCAAAATGGGAGGCTTTCTGATCCTGTGCTGGTGTGTGTGACTCACCCGCAGTGACTCACAGGGAACTGGAGCCCTTTACAGCAGTTTCAGCTCCTGCTTGAGCCCCTGTGCTCCATATGGCATAGGAAGTCGAAATGAAGCAGCAAGAGGTGTGCTCCCTCCGGCCCCCGACTCACCCCTCACCCTCTGTTTTATAGCCAGAGTTGCACTGCAAGTGACTGTTTTGGCAGACCAGGAATTTAGGAATTATTCAATAATGTTAATTGTTGGGCAGATTGCTCCAAGCCCATCTCTCTTTCCTTTTGGGCTGCTTCCAAACGTGAACCACAAAGGGAACTTTTCCAGTATAAATATTAGGTTTATTTGCCTCATTGTGGCAGATGGAGCTCCTGTGAGACCTCAGAAGTTTGAGGACTGTATGGCTGTCAGAGGAGATGTTGAAAAAATTGATAATTCAAGCTGCCCAATTTAGAAATCAAATTGGGTTTTGCTGTAGCAAGGTTTATGCAGTCTGTGGAGGAGACACCTTCCTCTGATACCTTCATAAAAGTGCTAGATCATAACTATTTCCAGAACAAAGAGTCACAAGTGAATGTATTGGTTTATGGAATACACAAGTAAAATTGTCTTTTAAGTTTGGACTGATTGCTCAGGTGACATTAAAAGCAAGTTCTGCAGGTAGGTGCAGGGAGAAAACATCCAGATTTAACAAAGAGGGATTTAGCTGGTCTATGCTAGGGCTGAATTCTTTAGATTTAGCATATTAAGAAAGAGTTGTTCTCATATGTTACCTACATTTTATTACTAGGTTTGGTGGATACTAGGATGAGTATTTTGGTGGATAGCAGGATGGATAGCCAACTGTAATTAAATCTCTAATTGTCATGAAATGCTTCATAAGACTTACACTGTCAAATGACTGAAACTGCTGGATTTATAGAGGAACCTCATAACTAAGGTTGTTGGATGTGATGATCTCCAAGGTCTTTTTCAACTCAAACGATTCTATGATTCCAACCTATTCCTAAGCCCCTTGGAACACCTGACCCTGTATGTCACTGACTGTTGAAGAAAGCTCTTCCCTTCTGGTTTATACTAATGCACAAGATGTTTGCACCTCCATAAAACTTCTGGCACTCCTTCACTTAAAAAGGCCTGTTAGCTAAAGAAGATGTAAAAAATAGGCTAGGAACTGAAAAAAAGACACCAAAAAACCCCAAACCAAACCAATAAAAAATCTACAAATAATTGCTGGGATAAAACTTTGAATTCTCTTTGCTGTGTTTTCACTCTTGTTCACTCCCCATGAATATTGTAATGACTAAATTGACTCATAAGAGTGCTTGTGGATAAATAATTTTAAATGGAGAATGAGTATATCTGCAGAAGAGCACATATAAAACTCATAAATGGGAGTACCCTATCCAGCAAAACACTTCTCAGCCACCTGGAAGCAGAAATGAGGCCATGTGATTTGCTTGTTCATACAAAACTAGTCCAGGCAGCTACAAACTGGTGGTGAAGAAGCTGCAGAACAAGAAATATTAGTATAAATTATTCATTGTGGATCATTTAGAATAATGAGCAAATCTGAGAAAATAATGACCCGTTCACACACAATCCACATGGAGAAAAAAGCAGCTAAAATTGATAAAATACTTTGTTACAAATTATTTGCTCCGCACTGGGTATTGGCATAACAGACTCTGAAGCCTGTCAGTGCCGGAATAATTAAAATATTAAAATGGCTCCATTTTAATCTTTGATCACATATCTAGATCTTGTTGCAAAAATGTCATGTTTACTCATGACTCATAAAGAAGAAATGTAGAAATGTCATTACTAGAAACCCTGTTTTTACTGCATCACGTATCAAAATTCGCAGGCAAACCATTACATTTCCTTTCTCATTTTGCAAGCATTTGTTTCCTGGAGGAGCTGAGGCCCACATTTTCAAAACCAGAGGACCTCCTTATACAGGAAATCTGAGCCACCAGATGGCTTTCACTTTCCTGCCACCCACCACCCAATATTTGGGATGGCTCCAAACTCACTGCCAGATTCTTACTTCTCCCCTCTTGCTCCAGAAGCCTGGCTCCCAATTTTACTTCATCCAGTGACTATTTATGATCAGTTTTGTAGCATATATTGAGACAGAAACGATGAAAAAACTTACTGCATCTCACTAGTCTTCTGTTGGTAAAGTGAAAAATTGCCTTCTTCAGTCCACTTTGACTGCCTTGAGGAATGAGATTAGGTACAGTCAGTTCAACACAAGTGGAAACCAAGGACCTGTTGCAATTCTTGGCAATCTCTGCACTGATCACGGTGGCATCACTTCCCATTTGGAGCTGTATGGCTGAGCTCAGCAGAGTGATGAGGTCAGAATGAAGCAGGCCATGACCATTTGCCTCTAGCCACAGAAGAGCAGCCTCTAAGGAAGAGAAATTAGCTGCTCTGATGAAAGCCCTACTAGTTCATAGCATTTCTTTCAATATTCCACTGGTCTAGTGGAGTTAAAAGAGAAAAGGCACTGCCCAGGATCGGAAAATGAATGAAACTGTGACAAGAGGAAAACAAGAGGAAAACAGAAAAAAAAAAAAAAAAGTAACTAAAATTAGGCATGCTCAGGAGAAAGGAAACAAAAGGAAACAGCAGGTGTTTGCATACCAGCACATCTGTTTGGGAAATTTTCCTTTAAATCCAGATTACACATATCATTTTGAAGCCTGAACTATATGACTAATTAAAGATTCCTACTGCATGTCATTCAGAGATAAGCTAAAATAGACAAAATTTTTTAGTTTTGGATGAAGGGTAATATGAATTTTTTTTATTGTGTTTCCCATTTCACAACTGGATTTTTGCACAAAGTGCTTCATAGTTTGGCACTGTTTTCAGTGGCAAACTTAGTGGGAATATGGAAGATAAAAACCCTGCTCCTGTAAGGATATAGCTGAGGGGATCTAATGGAAATATCTAGAAGTATAGGACTTTACCCATTGCAGAGAGACTAGGGAATCACAATCTCAGTCACTCTGCTGTCACCTTTTTTTTTAAATTTAGATTTTTTAAAATGAGGTTTTCCAAAGAAATTCACCAAATGAAGAAGCACTTTATGATGAACTGTCACATTTTTTCATTATAAAATTAAAATGAAGCCATGAAACTGAGACTTGCAAAGTTTTCAACTAGCCAGAGATACCAGTAATTGTGAGCTTTGAAAACAAACTGCCTAATCAGCTGACTACTGTTTAATCCCAATTAGGCAGAATTTTGCTTTATTTTTCTGTCTTGGTGGAAATTAGATCTTTGTGTCTATGACCCCCAGTGTTTCCTCAGCTTCTTCTCTTTGTGACTTTCTAAAAGCAGGTAAAAGCACCCTTCTGCTCTGTAGTTATAAGCTGAAACAATCACAAAACAAAACATTTTAAATATGGAACACATTTTACCCACAAATTTTGTCTTCCTGTGTTTATGAGGATTTTGTGTGATAATGATTCTTGATAATGTGAAATCAGTCATTGGTGTTAATGATTAATGTTCTTTAATTACTTGGAAAGGTGAAATTATATTAACTGGAAAGTGACTATATTGTCATTATATTTCCACTGGGTTCCTGAGGTAGACTCAGATTTGCTATTATTATTATTTACAGGAACCCTGGCTAGCGTACCATATGACAGTGAAAAGTCCCCTTTTCTATTGCAGTTGGCAAAAGGCAGTTCTTTCTTATGAAAATAATTCATATAAGTGCCCTGGCTTAAAAGTGAATTTTTTTTTGGCCTTTTATAAAGCTGGCAAGACACCACGTTTTGCTACTTTTGCTTTCTGCAAGAAATTGTCCTCACAGCTCCACTCAATGATAATTTGTGGCTTCTTACCAGAAAGCTAGATCTGTGTCACTTGTATAAAGGTCAGTGAATTCCAGCTCTAAAACATCTCCAGGAACACAAGTCTGGCAGAGGGGAAGGTATTATGCCAGATTCCATTCTATTACAGTTCATTACTACAGTTTATTCAAGGACTGATGTGATGCAAACAGTAAATCTAGGTTTAGCTTTTCATAGGCTCACTTTATCAGTCTTTTCCTTGGTTTAAAGTAATCAGTGACCCATCCATTGTAAGATGTGCACAACTTACAACCACACCTGACACCTGCTTGGTACTCTTGATGTAGTATATAATGCTGTGTGAAGTTCTACAATAACCTTTGCCTTTTTGCTGCATAAGAGGGAAGCTTTCCATGTGTCCACTCTTCGAGAGATGCAGAAAGAGGAGGGAGGGAGAATGCTGAACATTTTTTTTCACTTAAAATATAAAATGCATTTGACAGCCTGTGTGCAGGCTGATGCAGTGACATATTTACTATTAGGCATTCATTACTATTAGAGAAGTTTTTTGAAGTGACTGTAGCTTGTTTCATGAACACAATGATTCTCTGCTGCTACTGACCCTGTCTGGTAACACTTCAGTTTAAATGTCCATTACTATTTACATTAAACTAATGGTTAATTACAATGGGATTCCTGGAGAAGTGCATAAGACAAGTCATACAAATGCCAGATGAGAGCGTTAATGATTGCTGTTATCACAGTGAATATCAAATGATTTCATGATGACTGGGGATGTAATATATAATAGAAAGTATTGCTCGCTATTTGATAGTTCACCACAGAACTAGAACTTATTCTTGGACATCATTCAGAAAATGCAATGTAGCCTGGAGGCCTTTCTTCCAGTCCTTCAAGGAGCTTGCATTGAAACTCAGTCCACACCCTTGCAGAGCAAGACATGTGTTGGAATTTATTTTTTATTGCTCATTGTTATGAATTGCTGCTATGGCCCAAAGCATTATAGCTCATAATGCTGTAAAGAATCTATGCTTCATTGCTTCATTTGGGCCACTGTATTTGAATCAATACTCTGTACAGGCAGAAATATTTTTACTAGAAGGGGCTAAACAATGTGTTTCTGGACCCAGGTCTTTATTAAAGCTTGGTACCACGGAGTTCTAGAGGTCTACTCTAGTCTGGGGTGGTTTTTGTAGGACATTCATCACCATAGCATCTGACGACCAGGGTGATAAACTCATGCGTAACATCTGTCATATCTTCTCTTCTTTGGGGCATTTATTCCTTGCCAACCGACCATAGAATGATCTCCAGTGAAGGGAAGCAGGACAGACCTTCAGTGATTTACGCACCCATTCTAATAAGCAATGGGGGTATATAACATTTGTTAACAGTTGATACCTATGTGGAACACGTCCATGCAGAACTAAAGATGATAATTTTGTTTTAAATTATGTGGAAGGTTTCTTTAGTTCTGGGGGAAAAAAAAGAGTTTTCCATTTGACCTGATAAAAATAGAAGTTCAGAATACTTCTGTTGAACTCTCCAAGTAAAACATCAGCTACTATTCCAGTATATTTGGAAGAATAAATAGAGCAGGTGAGAGACCCAATGCACAGCCCTCTGCAGTCATTTAGTCTGTTCTTTGGATGAAACTCTATGTGAAGGATGAATTGCTGTACAGCATACCCAGGAATTCATTGTTTTAGGAGAAAGGCCAAGCACTAGTAGGCACTGATAAGTGAAGTGGCCTGTAGCACAGTGGTGAGTGTCCCTGGCACTGAATGTCTTGGCAGTGAAGACTATACATTTGCCAATTTTGCATTCAAAAAGTGGATTGACAAAGGAATCTGATGGATCTCTTCCCTCTTTAATTTCTGTGATTTAAGAGGAGGAGTCTGTGTTTAGCAATCAATGGGGTCCAGCTCCACAGGAATAACAACATTAAATGCAATGTTTCTGATAACTACAAATTACCCCATGACTACTGTAGAGCCTGGGACTTTCTGGCGACCCACCGTGAGAGCTAATGAAGATGCCCTTTTATAAAGCGCAGGATTCCTGGCAGTTCTTTTTAATGGGTCATGCTGTGTTAGAAAATCATGCCTGCAAGATTCCCTGGAGTGGCAGTTGGGATGATATTACTTTCAATGAATCACAGCAGCCACCATAAGGGTAGGGCAGTATCTGTGGTAGCAGCATTGAGCAATGGTGCAGCATCAAATGAACGGATCAGCTGGTGACATCTGGCCCTTCTGATCATAACAAATCTGTAGTGCACAGTACTCCAAGGAGTCCATCATTCAAGATAATAAGGTGTCTTTTTCTGATCATCTTGGGTGACTATTCAGTCAGGCATGAGAGATCCTATTAAAAAATGTGGGAAGTAATGGATGCAAGTTGGGCACCGAGGTTCATTTGAAAACAGTCACTTCACACCTGAATTTGGTTATGAAAGAAAGGTGTTACCTTTGGGAGATGCTCAGAGTAGGAAAAAAGATGCCACTGGGCATGAAGGCCTTGAGAAGTGTAGGTAGATAAGAAGCGGGGTTGTCAATGACTTGCAACTTTTTATCTCAAGGCTGTGATTTTGCTAAGAAAAATAAGTTAATGTTGGGCATTTTGTTCAAAATTTGAACTATCATTACTAATTTCCTGTCTCACTGGTCACTTCACTGTAGCAAGGAACATAATTTTTTCTGGTATGTTTTCACAGTGCCTTCCATGAGTGCAAAATTTCTTGGTGATGCTCAGGCATTGCAGAGGCAAGAGGTGGAACAGTCTGTGTCAAATAATGAGACTGAAATGCCAGCCTTTTAAAGGGTTTTTCTTTCCCTACACTGAGCGTTTTAAAAAGCCATCTGCTTACTTGAAATGGCTGCAACACATGGTGCTCTTCCCCAATTCAATATGTGCTGCAAATTGTAGGCACATGGATCCAGTCAAGGACACGGTGTCTGCCTTAACTTTGGATCTCCTTGCTGTTGTCAGTAGGAGTCTCATCCTTAAACTTAGCTCTTGTGTGTGTGTTAATTATTTCCTTTTCATGTCCAGCTGGCAGAGTGCTTCAGCACCTTAAGTTGCTCAATTTGATCTTTGTGCTCAGGAACAAGGTAATTAAGCAAGCTACAATTTAAGGAAATGTATTTGCCTTGACTTGTTGCAAGTCTTCAGACAGTGCTCCATCCTAAATCATTTGATGTAAGATGTTCTGTGCAGTTCCCCACTTGACTGAGGGTTAGTTCAACAGGTCACAGAATCAGTAATTGATTCTCAGTGTGTCTCTGTTGGCTTTATTACAATAATGAGGACCATCTTTTTTCATCTCTGTTAATACATTACCGAAACCATCAGCTTCTCAGTTTGGTGTCAGGATGACTTTGACAGGTTGTTAGCAACTATATGATGTACAGAACATCACAGAGATGTCTCAAACTGTGTTGCTGTGTACCTTAGAGAGCCTTAGGTGGTCATGAAATAAGTGAAAGCACTTCCAAGAAAAAGTTATGCCATCAACAGAAAATATACCTACAGTTTTGATGTTCTAATGAAGAATTTTTTAATGCCAGTTTGTATTCTTGATCACTGGAGAATGCTATGTTTCACAGGAATGGGTGACACTGCAAGGCAGGTACACTGTATTTACCAGCCATTAAAACCTCCAGAAAAACAAGTTTCCTCATTTCCTAAGGTTCTGTTTTTATTTTACTTTATTATTATTATTATTATAGGACACACTTTATAGTTAAGATGCATGTATCTTGAAAGACTTGCAAGCTTTTCAGAGTGAAACCATGAAAAAAAAAAAGGAGATGAAAGGGAGGCAACTCTACAGGATTGCCTCTACTCTTTAACTTTTGAATTGGTCTGCAACAGACTCAAATTAGGGTTTTTTTTAAAAAAAGGTTTAAAAGCCACATGTCTTTTAAGAGAAAGGTAAAACTACCGAGATCAATATTCACTACGGGTTTATGTGATCTACAGGTTTTGGCTTTAGGTTCAGAAGTTATGTTTTTAAGCTGTTTCAGGCCAAAACTAGGATAATGTGGATGAGACAATGAAGTCTGAACAACTGCTGGAGTAGTGCTGCTGAGAGGTCTAGTTTGCAAAAGCAAGAAAAAGCAAGCCACTGTCATTTGAAAACAATGAAGTTACTATACTTGTGTCTTTATACACTAAACCAGTTTTTATGTACCTGCTACTAATGAAATGGATTCAACAATGTAGTACTTTTATGGTCCATTTTATGACTAGGTAATTATATATTTTAGCTAGTTTAAATTAATTGCCATTTTACTGTTCTTTTGGTTTAAAGGAAAAAAGGTATTTACCAGTATGCTGAGGAGGATTCTCAACACAAATGCAAACCTTTTATGAGCCAGGGGCATGATGTGGAATAAAACTTAACTTTTCCTTCCTGCAGGAAAGTTTTAGCTACTTTAGCTACTAATACGGGGGATATTTTTCTCTCAAACGCACTCTAGACTTTCCTGACGCACACTACCCTTCGGAAAACAACTGATTAGCTTGGCTGTGCTCCCCACATCCTGCTTATAGGCAAAGAACGCTAGGGAGACGGCTGGGGTCTCACAGAGGCAGCATTAGACAGTCAAATATTGACAGACAGGTCATTCTTCAGGTGTAAATGTGGGTCCCAAATTTGCAACATGCACATTGACTGTTACAGTCAATGATAATTATGTGCTGTATAATTAAACATGTATGCATGTGTTCAACTGATGAGCTGGATCAAGTCCCAAAGCCATGAAAGGTGAAAATATTTTAGTGGAAAGTATTATTGAATGTTTAGCCTCTACATGAAACTCTGCCACATGTGACCTGAGGGTAGTGAAGCACCAGTATTTTATCTATCTATCAGTGGCAGGAGCCTGACAGTTAGTCTTTTTATCCCAGGAGGCTGGTTAGGTAAAAGCATACTCAAACAATTTTACACCCAGTCTAATATTATAACAGATAAACTGGATGAGAGGGAAATGAAAGAAGCAGCAGATTATCTGCTGTCAGTGGAGATTCAAATGGCAGGAAAGAGAGAATCATGTTGGGTATTTCAGGATCACAGATACCTAAATAGAAAAAGAATTATTATGTCTTCTGGGCTGTTTTCATGCCTCTGAGGGATTGTTCCCCCCAAATGACTCTTTGACATTGTTTTGCTACTTCCACGTACCATGTAGATGGCTTTTACTGCTTCTCTTGAGAGATTAAGTTGCAACATAGCTCCTCTTTTTTTTTTCTTTTTTCTTTTTTTTAAAAAAAACCCCAAGTGTAAACATCATTAGTTTTCTAAACCTTATGGAAGTATTGAGAGCTAGTGAGAAGCTTTGAGGGTTACAAAGGAAAAAGAAAATCCACCTGTGGCTTCAGGAGGGAGCTACATGCACTAAATACCAGAGAATCTTGGAAGTTGGGGATGCAGCATCACACTGTCTTTGCTCTTATAACTACAACCCCACATAAACTGCTCTCCATGATACTGTCTTACATGAAAAGAATCATTAAGAGCAATACGACTTTCAAAATACTTTCCAATTTACTTCAAATAATTTATTTGAAATCTGATAATATTTTGAAGTTTTTCTCCTGGTCCTTTAAATCAGAAGGTAGGTTTTTGTAGGGAACTTATCATTTCCTTATCATTCTTACCCACCTCCCTGTTGCTTTGTTGATCACAGTAGCATTCAACTTCTATACACTTTTTTCTTATTAAAGAGAAAAAACAATGCTATGACTACCTTTAGCATTATGCATACAGGACTAGAAGTACAGTATTTAAATGATCCATAATACTTTTGATTTGCAGCTGCATGCAGAGGGAAAAAAAAAAAGCGAGAAAAAAAAAAAACTATTTTAAGCTACTGAAGCAGTCACTCTTGGTGTTTCAGCTCACCATTATTCTCTCTCCCTCAGCAAAATCTAGTCAGCCACCATCCCAAGAAAGGCAGTGCCAGCTTCGGGAAGAGCTATTCTCTGTTAAGTCTTCAGATCTTAAAGGGAGGTGGAAAACTTCACATTCTCCCAGCAGGAGAGCAGAGACTCAGTGTAGGTGTAAATCTCTGGCAGCTGATTGTTGGAGCCCACAAGCTGTACCTTGTAAATAATTCACTTAGGCACAGAAAAATCTGCATATGAGGATGAAATGTCATTTATAACTCATAGGATATTGACTTGGCTGAGAACAAGTTGCCAGCCCCTTCAACTCATTAAGTACCACTAAGGAAGAAGGAATATAGATGATGTAAAATAAACTCTGCTTCTGGCTTGTAACTAACAAGAATAGTTGACAATAACCAAGATGAAAATTAAATCCTTTAGGAGAGAAGGAAGGGGACATAGTGTTTCTCAAATCAGTCAACTCAGTATAAATTTTACAGCTTCTTTATTATCAACTCTGACAGAACCTCATCCTTCATATTATTAGTATAGTTGGGCTTATAGAGAGGCATTTAGATTGTGGTGGGGTGCTGGAAGGTGCTAGAAGTGTTTCTCTTCATGCATTTTTGTAATGTGAAGTGCTTTTCTGAGAGAAAAGATGGTGTACTCAGAGAGAGCACCCCTCACTGAAATTCTGTGCTAGAAGAGACAAGATATTTTTCATAACTGATCAGATTTATTCCTTTATTAATTTATCAGCTTCCTAAAACCTTGCCTTTAATATTCTGGTTTTCATACTTCAAACTTTTAATTTTTTTTTTTCAAATGTATAATTTTCAGGTTTCTAGTTTTGCCAGACTTTACTCATCTACTTGAAATGCCTCACAACAACCCATACTAACAGCCCTCTTAACTGTTCACCAAAATCCTTAGGTGAAACAATGGGTTTATGGAATAGAAGTAGGTAAAATGTATGTAAAATGTATGTTTTCAAAAATCTGGGGAAAGTGAAGGGGAAGATGAACGTATGGTTGACAGTGATGCAGGAAGGGAAACTGAGAGTGAGAATAGAAGTAGGGTACAGACTTTGTATTAGTCGTGACTTGGTATCTAAATTAAGAATGCTTGTTACCAGAGTGTTTGTTCCAAGTGGAATAGCTTTCAAAATCCAGGGTATGCATCTTTCTTGCTTGTGCACTCCACACCATCTCGGTTCTGCTTGTACAGTGAGTGTGGTGGTTTTTAATCCTTGCTTTTCCACTAATTACCCTTTGTCCTCATGCCATCTTCACTGAAAATGAAGGCAAAGGTATTAATTTAGTTTTGGGCCATTTGTATGTTATCTTTAATCTCTGCTACATTCTCCCTCTATAGCAGCTTCATTTCTTCACTCAGTGTTCTCTTTTTATTTAGACAGCTGAGGAAATGGCTGCTATTTGTTGTAATCTCCTTTGCAAGGTTTAACACAGATTAATTTTCCAGAAAACTTTCCTTCTTGGGGAGGATTCTAACTTTGTTCCCTGTCCCTGAAGAACTAGCTTTATTTACTGTTCAGAACCTTTTCTTGCTCTTTGAATCCCACCGTTATGCTAAATAACGTAGTTTGAGATGGTTGTTCATTCAGTTAAATGTAGAGCCTTTCCTGCAATCTCCTTCACTTTGCAGTCTGTGTGCTCTGCTGTGACTTCTTTAAGTAGCTTCATTAATCTCTGATCACTTGCATTTTCCCACTGAAGATATCGGACAGATAATTTGGTTTGAGTGTCTTTCCTAATGAAAACATCCTTGATCTGACAATGCTGTTGGTGGTGAAGATAGTAGATTCTTCACTTTCTAGTTGCCAACCTACCCTACAGTCTCTGGCATGCAGTTTACTTTTCCAGTTTCTAGATCACCTCTGGGGAAAATTTTCCTGATTATTCTTCCCTGTCAGACACACCAATTCTTTGTGTGAACCTCAGCTCTCAACCTTCTTCCTCAGTGCAATTCTTTTTTGACTTCTTCTCACTTACTGCATGTCATTCTCACTCCTTTTCCTACTCTGATTCCTGTCTCTCTTCTACTATTTTACAGTACAAAATTTTCTGCTTTTTTTCTCAATGTCTCATCTTTCCTACCTGACTGAAAGTTGTCCTTTATGAATTCTCTCAGGAAAAATTTCTTGCATCAATATTGTTCCCTGTGGTGCACATATATTCAATGTACATGTACAAGAGCCAGGTTTGTGCACCTGGTTGTTTTCACTCTCCCTGTGTTGCCCAAGTCATTGTTAGTGTTGAAATTCATTTTAGAGATTACTCAACTTGCTCCAACCACTTTTTTTTCCATTAAAAAAAACCCTTTTCTGATCCTTAGTTCCACAGCTCCCCAGCTATAAGGCTGCCTCATTTAAAATCTTGTGTCTCTGTGAGCCCAGATTGATTGTTGCTCATTACAACAACTCATATGGAGTCATGGGAAGTGTCTGTTAATACACAAAATGTTAACTCCTAAAGTTCATTCCACTTATCAGCTATTAGAGTAGCTGTTCATAGTCATGGAGAAGGTGAGATGTCCAGATCTTATTGGCATCACCTGAGAAATCTTTTTAATATTGAAGTCCCAACAGGGTGGACACTTAACTGCATTGTACTGAAAGATTAGGTCAATTGCTCTTTGATTAAGAGGTTTGGAAAAAATATGACAGTGAATAAATAAACAGTTGGGTCAAGATGGGGAGGAATTTGCATTTTCATTGGAAGGCAACCCCACTGACACCGGGAGTCACAGGTAGATGTTGCCCTATAGCATAGACAGCAGTCTTTTGTAGGTATGATAACACTTGGAGACTTAAAAGAGTGGAAAAAGAAAAACTCACAGCTCTTTACTGGCAATAGAGAAAGAAGTAAGTCTTTTCTTCAAGAGAAGAAAAACATGAAATACATTAAGAGAACAAAAAACATGAGAAAAAGTAGGCTCATTAATAAATGAGGAAGAAGATTGGAAGATTAAATCAATGATGGTTCTAAAATGGGTAAACTACTGAATTGCTTTATAAAAATCTGTTAAACAAGAAAAATAAGGGAAGGAGAAATGGATAATTAAGGAGCAATAACGACTTTGTCAAAGCTATTGATGAAAAGCAGGTAAGAGAATACTTAAAATAATCTGAATATATACACAGATCAGCAGGTGTGCATGCAATTCAGAGTGTTAAGGGAATTAGCTAATGAACTTACAGAAACACTGGCAATTACTTACTGAAAGTTACAGTGTGATGGGAAAGTACCATAGTTCGGTGGGGGGAAAAAAATCAAATGAAATACTGAACTAAAAATTAGAAAGAAAATAATTTTAAAATAAAACAATCCAGAATTAAGCATTTAGTGGTCCAATTGTTATCAATGACAAAGTAAAGGCATGTATATTAATATAGAAATGTAGCCATAAGCACTAGTAACAAGGATTTCCAAAGGGTGAATCATGACAGACACACACCTTATTGCTTTTGCAGATCAAGTTATCAAACTGGGCAAAGAAGTAAAGGGAAGGTAGTGCATCTGGGCCTTCTGAAATATGCAGTTCCAGGGTCTCCTGACACCTTACTTTAAGTATGAAGTAACACTGATGTCAATGTCACCATTATCAATGTTATAATTTGAGTTGTCACATACTCAATGCTTTTTTTTGCTTCGGTCTTTAATGGCCACACTCACTCACTAGTGATCTGCCTCTAGAACCAAATGATGGAGATGGGGAACAGTATCAAGGTTTCTTTCAAGAGGAGACAATATGTGA